>JBBPJS010001502.1:0-10620 GCA_038088835.1 Singerocomus rubriflavus
GTGCAAGAGCTGGTGTCCCCCCAGCCAAATCCACTTGTTCACCTCTCCTACTCTGCCTGCAAAGGTGGCCTAGTGATGTTTAAGGCATAACAAGTAACAAGGTAGCTATTCACCCACCTGGTCTTCAGACTGCCTGGGAATGAGGCATTGCCTGGATGCAGTCTCACCTCTACTCCCCTACTCTCCTTTATTTATCTCTGTGTGGTCATGCCAGCTCAGGACTTGGTCAAGACAGGACCCAGTCAAGACAACCTGGACAACGTTCTTTGTGAAGTATCGCCCATCTTTGTGAGGGCACTAACCCAATGTAGAAATCCCATGTGACTCAAGATGTTATCGCAATGTCAAGATGATGTTATACCTGTGGACAACATAGGTGTACGCTGCCGGTTGCCCTTATCCTATTAACTGTTATCTATTAGTTGTTCCTCCTTGTCTGTGGACTTGGAGAAGATCTCGTTGGGAATACTGTGTGTGGACCCTGAGATGGGGTGGCACCCCTGATTAGCTTTCAAGGGTTGCAACCTGAAGATAGCAATGTGATTACCCAAGACCCGGACTCCTCACCCCAAGGGTCAACAACGATTATGCCAGTCTCATAGGTGCTGGTATTAGAAGGATATGTGCACGGTGCAATAGTCCGTTGCAATACTGACGATGCAAGAGTTCGTCAAGGTGTTGTAGATCACCCTTTCCTCACTCTCCGATTTCCTACTGCTGTTCAAGCATTCTTCCATCCGCGACTGCTCAAGGATTCTCTTGGTGATGCCAGATCGCCCAACAGGTTATAGGTGATGGATATAGGCAGGGTTATAGTGTTTCTCTGGTTGCTCAACACACATGATCACATCAAGACCCCTCTCTTCCTTCTCTTACATTCATCACAACCCACCTGATCATCTTAGATCTTGCCATACCTCCTGATGTCCTCCCCTTTCTCATCTCTGCCCTTATCTTTTGATTGGTATGATCACTCATCAAGATTGCATCTCAATCATGACCCTGTAAAATTCTAGATGAATCTCTGTCATGATCCCCCTCCTGATCATTCACACCTTGTGGTGATCTTCCATTTCTTCATTCTTGTGTGCTTTTTCATTTCAGATCTTCTCAGAAGCATACCTTACCTTTTTCTCATGGACTTTCCCCTATACCTTCTTGTTCAGTAGCATTAATATCATATATCCTAGACTCAGGTCACAGCTTGGTCTGTGCACCTTTCCTGTAACATATATAAAGGGGTTGTGCAATGGCTGATGTCCCCCCAGCCTAATCCACTTGTTCACCTCCACTCCCACTCTGCCTTCTAAGGTGGCCTAGTGATGAGTGCAAGTAAAGAATGCTATTTGCCTACTGGGTCATTATAACTCCCTAGAAGTGAGGCTGTCTGGAGATAAAGCTAATCTTTCCTCCCTCCCTCCATTGTTCATATCCCTTGCATCGTACCATTACTGAACCATATCAAACCAGCAAGCCAACTCATATCAATGTCAAGATTGAACCCAGTACTTGAAATATGAAAGACATTCTTTGGAAGACATTGAACCAGAAATCATTAAAGACCATGTGACTCAAGACAAACCACATTAGTAGTCAAGATGATGTTATATCTGCAAATCATATAGGTGTACACTGCCATTGATTCTTATCATATTAATGAAGTACTGTTCTAGATAAGTTATGCCCTTGAGTAGACACAGCGTCTCTTGTAGAAAGATGGTTGGGGTTATCTCATACAGACCCACCATATACAGTGACACCATGTTCATTCTCAAGGATAACAACCTAATCAATAGTCAAGCGATTACCCAAGGCTTGGAATCTTTGACCCAAGAGCCAACTATGATTATGCCATCAATGTTAGGTTATAATATTAGAAGGAAGCTGAAACCTGGCTGCAAAAGTGCCATGGTTATCAAGGACTTGCAAGAGTAGTTCTGGAGATCTAGTATTAGGAGTCCCTCCCAATGTGCAGTCCTCTCTTCTATTTGAACCCCTCATTGCTGTTCTAGCACTTTCTTTCTCTGACATCATAGGTTTAGCCCCACATCATATCGTCCTGGTCATCTGACAGGTAGTTGGGTTGTTGCCAGTGTAGCATGACTCTTTGGTCCTGCAACATTAATTACCATATATCTGTTATGACATTGCATACATATTTGTACCTTTGCATGCATTGGTGCTTGTATATGACAGCCAGTGTCATGTGACCTCCTGGTAATGTGATGCTTATGCATCTCTTATGACATTCCTTACCATGTGATCATTTTGTTCCTTCACAGTGTAATCTTCCTTTTCATCACATGGTCACATCATCAACCCCTCTTTCTTTTTTCTCATGACCATCATGACCCCCAACCGATCATCTCAGATCCTCCCACACCTCATGGTGTCCTCCCCTTCCTTATTTCCACCTTACCATTTGATTGGTACAATCTCTTATTGAGATAGCATTTTGATCATAACCCTGCAGAACCCTTGATGGGATCTCTGCCACAATCCACTCCCTGATCATTCACATCTTGTGATGATCTTCCATTTACATTACTTCCTGCAGTTGTCCCCACTTCTGATCTTCTCTGCACAGCTGCCTAACCTTTTCTTCATGGACTATTACCTTTAGCTTATCATCCAGTAGCATTAATAGTGTATACCCTAGATAGTAAGTCACAGCTTGGTCTGTGCACTCTCCTGTACCATATATAAGGGGTCTTGTGTTGGCTGTTGTCCCCCAGCCAAATCCACTTGTTACCTCTCCTACCCTGCCTTCATTGGTGGCCTAGTGATGTTAAGCAACAACAAGTAAAAGAGTAGCTATTCACCTACTGGTCCTTCATTGGATCCCTAGGAGTGAGGCATTGCTTGAATGAGGTCCAACCCCCACTTCTCTTCTCTATTTATTACTGTGTGTATGGCAACTCAAGACTCGGTCAAGACGGAACCCAGTTAAGACATCTTGAAAGACCCTTGTTACTTTGTGAAGCCATATGAAGATACTACATGACTCAAGACAATTATCACAATTGTCAAGATGATGTTATACCTGCAGGCATCATAGGCATACACTGCCACTTGCCCTTATCATATTAATGTTCTATCTATTAGTTGTTTCCTTCTTGTGGTGCACCCTTGGAGAAGATCTCATTGGTGAACTATGTGAAGCATCTGAGATAGGGTGGCACTCTGAGAATCAGCTTTCAAGGTTGGCAACCTGAAGATAGCCATGCAATTACCCAAGAGCCAGAACCCTTGCCTCAAGGCTTGTCCACGATTATGCTAGCATCATAGGATCTAGTATTAGGAGGATGTGGATCCAGTGCAATTGTTATGACATCACATATATACTTGCACTCTTGTGCTTGTCACTGTACAATGACTACAGTGTCATGTGACTTCTTAGTCATGTGATGCTATGACATCACCATTCCCTGATCATGTGATCTTTCTGTCCCTTCACATTATCATGCCCATAATCACATGATCACATCTTAACACCTCTTCCTTCTTTCATCATGACCCACACCAATCATCTCAGATCTTGCCACACCTCATGGTGTCCTCTCTTTTCTCATCTCTGCCCTTACCCTTTGATCAGTACAATCACTCATCAGAATCTCACATCTCGATCACAAACCCTATGTTATGAATTGTGTACGATACTTGGTACAATGACTGCATATTTACATACACGAGTACTTCTCATGACTCATCCCTGGTCACGTGACCTCTTCATCCCTTCACACTTTCATGCCTGCACCTGTCACATTATCACATCTTCACATTCTCTCCCTTCACTTGTCACGACCTTGCCGATCAATCTTCCATTCTGATCTTGACCTCTCTTCCTTCATCTCCACCTTTACCATTCGATCGGTATGATCACTCATTGAGATTGCATCTCGATCACGACCCTGCAAGATCCTAGATGGATCTCTGCCACGATCCCTTTCTGATCAGTCATATCTTGTGATCGATCATTCCCTTTACCCTACATGCTGCATCTCATCTCCACTTCTTCCATTCTGATAGATGAGTTGCCTAATGTTTTCCTCATGGACACTGCCCTTCTATTTTACTAGCCTATAGCACTAATCGCGTATACCCTAGACCCTAGTGTACTGCTTGGTCCGTGCACTACTCCTGTAACGTATATAAGGGGTTATGAGTACAGGCTGTTCCCCCAGCCTAATCCACTTGTTATCTCCTCTCCTACCCTGCCTACCAAGGTGGCCTAGTGATGAGACAAGTAAAGAACAGTTATTCACCTACCAGTCCTTCATTGAATCCCTAGAAGTGAGACAGTCTGGAGATAAAGCCACTCCTTCCCTTCTTCCCTCATCATACTATCATTCAGATCCTTGTACCACCGAACTGCCAACTTTAGGCCAACGAGCAAGCTTGTACTGCGTCTAGTTCAGAACCCAGAACCTATGAAAGTACAGAAGACATTCCTTGGAAGATGACGAACCACCGAACATATCAAAGATCACGTGACATACTCCTCTATCGTACCGAGTACTGATGTTATACCTGCAATCTTGAGAGGCTATTGTTGCTGTGCAGGTCTTATCATATTACAGATCAATGTCTATAGATATTTAAGCCACGAGTAGCATCACATCTCTCGTTGGAACATACATTGGGGTTATCAAACAGACCCATGTATCTACGGTGACACCACCTTCGTTCTCAAGGATGACAACCTGGTAAATAGTCATGCGATTACCCAAGGCTCAGAACCCTCACCCCAAGAGCCAAACATGATTATGCCTTTCACATTAGGTGTTAGGTATTAGGAGGAAGACAGAGCATCATTGCAAGAGTACAATTGCTATCAAGGACTTGCAAGAGTAGTCCTGGAGTTCATGTATAGGAAGTCCCCCCGATGTGCAGTTCTTCCCTTCATTCGCAGACCCATAGACTGTTCTAGTCA
Organism: Singerocomus rubriflavus; assembly: GCA_038088835.1. Taxonomy (NCBI): domain Eukaryota; kingdom Fungi; phylum Basidiomycota; class Agaricomycetes; order Boletales; family Boletaceae; genus Singerocomus; species Singerocomus rubriflavus. Next base: position 4,934 of record JBBPJS010001502.1, read on the forward strand.
TCATCCCTCTTTCCAAACATCATGGTTGAAGCCCTATACCGAGATCTCTGGTCGTCCACCAGGTTGGTTGATTGTTGGCAGAGTAGCGTAACTCTTTGGTTCCACAACACCCTGCAAGATCCTAGATGGATTTCTGCCATGATCACTTCTCCAATCAGTCACACCTTGTGATCAATCATTCCATATTACATTACACCCTGCATTCATATCTGCTCTTCTATTTTTCCACCATATGAATGTCTAACCTTTTACTCATGGATATTACCCTTTACCCTAGTAACCTATAGCATTAATAGCTTATACCCTAGACCCAGTCACAGCTTGGTCTGTGCACATTCATGTAACCATATATAAAGGGGTTGTGCAAGAGGCTGAATCCCCCAGCCTAATCCACTTGTTAGACCTCCTCTCCTACTCTGCCTTCTAAGGTGGTCTAGTGGTGAGTCCCACTGTCTCAAGTAGCAATAGCTATCACCTACCAGTCCTTCATTGGATCCCTAGGAGTGAGGCTTAGAATGAAGCCATCTCTTATCCCCCTCCCCTTATCATATCATCCCTCGCACCATACCATTACTAAATTGTACCAGAACTAGCAAGCAAGCTTGTGCCCCATCAAGAAGCATCCCAGTACTTGAAGCATGGAAGACATTCTTTGGAAGTATTACTGAACCTATAACAACTTAACCCACATGACAGTACTCGCTCCCAATGTCCAGCAGTACAAGGTGTTATACCGGCGGATCATATAGGCTATGTTGCCATTGATCCTTATCATATTAACGATTATTGATACAGTATTATTATGCCCTCGAGTAGCATTGCATCTTTTGTAGGATAATGGTTGGAGTTATCGAACAAACCCACCATATACATTGACAATGCCTCGTTCTTAAGAATGGCAACCTGGTAATAGCCATGCGATCACCCAAGGCTTGGAACCCTCACCCCAAGAGCCAAACACAATTATGCCTAGTATGTCAGGTCTAGGTATTAGGAGGAAGACAGAACATGGTTGCAAGAATACCATCATTACCAAGGACTTGCAAGAGTAGTCCTGGAGTTCCTAATTAGTTGTTCCCCTTGATGCACAGTCCTCTCCTATATCCGAATCCTTAGTTCACAGCTGTTCTAGCATTCCTCATCCCCAACACTATAGGTTCAGCCCTGTATTGTTCTCTGGTCATCTGCTGGGTTGGTTGGTTAGTAGGCAGTATAGTGTAACTCTTCAGTTCCACAACAGCAATAGTCTGTAGTCATACTGACAATGCAATAGTTTGTCAAGAAGTTGAAGACCATCCTTCCCTTATGGCCAATTCCCTTCTTAGGCTGTTCTAGCTGCTCTTTTATCCACTCATGGTTTTGCCCCATAGAAGATGATGCTGGATCGCCCAACAGGTTAGTGATGGAGGATAGGCAGTGTAGATCTCTGTGGATGAACAATATCCTAGAACCACCACAGCTTGGTCTGTGTACTCTTCTGTACCATATATAAGGGGTTATGAGATGGCTGGTGTCCCCCCAGCCTAATCCACTTGTTATCTCTTCTATCCTGCCTGCAAAGGTGGCCTAGTGGTGTTAAGCTACAACAAGTAAAGGGATCCAGCTATTCACCTACTGGCCTTCATTGGTCCCTAGAAGTGAGGCATTGCCCTGGAGATAAAGCTAACCTATCCTCCTCTCCTTTTTGCTATGTGTTGTATGTGCAAGCTCATGTTAGTCAAGACAGGACACAGTCAAGACCTGCATAATATGCTTGTTACTACTTTGTGAAGATCTTTGTGAAAACCCATGTGATGCAAGATGACTCACTAGTCAAGCTGATGTTATACCTGCAGACATCATAGGCATATGCTGCTGATTGTCCTTATCATATCAACAAGATGTTATTTATTAGGAATACCAGATAGGAGTGCAGAGCCCTATGCTGAGGACCTCATGATGGGCTGTGTGAGACCCAAGGTAGGGTGACATCCTGACTGTTCTCAAGGATGGCAACCTGGAATCAGCCATGTGATTACTCAAGGCTCAGAACTCTTGCCCCAAGAGCTGACAATGATTATGCTACTGTCACAGGACATAGTATTAGGAGAATGTGAACCTGGCTGCAAGAGTGCTGGGTTATACTGGAGATGCAATAGTTCTTCAAGGAGTAGATGATCATCCTATCATTCCATCCAATTCCCCTTTATGCTGTTCTAGCATTCTCCCTTTCGACACTCATGATTTCACCCCATAAAGATGATGCCAGATTGCCCAACAGGTTTGGTGATTGAGGTTTGGGCAGTGTAGATCTCTGTGGATCAACACTTGTATTAGGCTAGGGGGACACCAGCCATCTCATAACCCCTTATATACAGTACAGGAGAGTGCACAAATCAAGCTGTGGTGGTTCTAGGATATATGGTAATTAATGAGGCTGTATCTAGGGTAAAGGGTAAAGTCCATGTGTAAAAGGTAAGGCATGCTTCCATGAAGGTCAGAAGCAAGAAAGCATGCAAGAAGATGAAATGGAGATCAATCACAAAGTGTAACTGATCTAAAAGGTAATCATGGCAAAGATCCCATCAAGGGTTCTGCAAAGTCATGATCATATCAATCAGAGGGAAAGGTGGAAATGAAGGAATGGAAGATGCATCACAGGCATGCATGATCCATAAGGTGTGGAGGGATCTAAGATGATCAATGTGGTCATAAAAAAGGGTGAAGAGGTAGAAGATGTGATTATATAAGGAGAGATGAAGTAATGAAGGAACAGAGTAGTCATATGATCAGGAATGACATAAGAGTCATGAGCATCACATGATCAAGGGTCATATGACACTAGATATCATATATGAGCACAAGTGCATGTACAAGTACAAGTATTGGTATAATGTCATAACACATGAGCTATGTTTCCTCCTTTTTGAGGAAGAGCAGAGAAGGAAGGAGCATGACAAACAAGGGGAGTGTTGATCCACAGAGATCTACACTGCCCAAATCTCAATCACCTAACCTATTGGGTAATCCAGCATTATCTCTATGGGGCTAAATCATAAGAGTCAGATAGAAGGGTGCTAGAACAGCAAAGAGGAATTAGATAAGAGGAAAGGGTAATCTTTGTACTTCTTAAGGAACTATTGCATCCTCAGTATAACCCAGCACTTTTGCAGCTATGTTTGCATCCTCCTAATACTATGTTCTATAACAATAGCATAATTATGTTTGTTGATCCACAGAGATCTACACTGCCTAATCCTCAACCACTAACCCATTAGGTGATCTGACATCATCTTCTACAGGGCAAAATCTTGAACAAAGAGAAGAATAGCTAGAACAGCTGAAGTGGGAATTGGATAATAGGAAAGGGTGATCTTCAGCTCCTTGATGAACTCTTGCATCATCAATATGACCAAGGACTCTTGCACCTGGTCTGCATCCTCCTAATACTATGTCCTATGATTGTAGCATAATTGTAGTTGAGCTGTGGGGCAAGGAGTCAGTGTTATGAACTTGCATACATACTTGCACTCCAATGCTAGTTTCTGTACATGACTACAGTGTCATGTGACTTCTTAGTCATGTGATACTATGACATCACTACTCCCTGATCACATAACCACTCCATCCCTTCATACTTTCATGCTGTTCCCTTCACATGATCACATCATAGTAACCCCTCTCCCTTCTTTATCATGACCCTCACCAATCATCTAGATCTTTGCCACACCTCATGGTGTCCTATCTTTCCTCATCTCTGCCCTTACCCTCTGATTGGTACAATTAGCTATCAGGATCTCACATCTCGATCACAAACCCTGCAAGATCCTAGATGGATTTCTGTTATAATCTCCTCTCCAATCAGTTACATCTTGTGAGTGATCATTTCATTAATACTTTACATGCTGCAATCATATCCGCTCTTTGACTTCTCTTCCATATGATGTTATGACATTGTGTACATACTTGCACATTTGTGCTTGTCACTGTACACTTTACGACTACAAGTGTCATGTGATGCTTATGCATTCCTAATGACATCCCTTACCATGTGATCACATCGTCCCTTCACAGTGATCTCTCTCTTTCCATCACATGGTCACATCATTAACCCCTCTCCCTATTCTCTCACGATCATCATGACCCCTAACCAATCATCTTAGATCCTCCCACACCTCATGGTGTCCTCCCCTTTCTCATATCCGTCTTACCATCCAATTGGCATGATCTCCTATTGAGATACCATCTTGATCATGATCCTGCAGAACTCTTGATGGGATCTCTGCCATGATCCTCCTCTTGATCATTCACATCTTGTGATGATCTTCCATTTACATTACTTCCTGCAGTTGTTCTCGCTTCTGATCTTCTTAGCACAGCTGCCTAACCTTTCCCTCATGGACTATTACCTTTACTTTATCTACCAATAGCATTAATGTCGTATACTCTAGATCACAGGTCACAGCTTGGTCTGTGTACCTTCCTGTACCATATATAAAGGGGTTGTGCAAGGGCTGTTCCCCCAGCCAAATCCACTTGTTCACCTCACCTACCCTGCCTTAACTGGTGGCCTAGTGATGTTTAAGCTATAGCAAGTAAAAGAGTAGCTATTTGCCTACCCAGTCTTTGGACTGCCTAGGAGTGAGGCATTGCTCAGATGCGGTCTCACCTTCACTCCTCCCTTATCTCTCCTTACTATGTGGTCATGCAAGCTCAAGATACAGTCAAGACATGTCATAGTCAAGATAACTTGAAGCCACATTCTTTGTAAAGTACTGCCCAACTTTGTGAGGGCACTAATCGATGCTAGAAACTCCATGTGATGCAAGACATTATTGCAATGCACTTGAAGATGTTATACCTGCAGGACATTTAGGTGTACACTGCTGTTGTCCCTTATCATATTAATGTATTATATTATTAGTAATGATACCTCCTTGCGCTGCAGCCTTGGAGAAGATCTCATTGGGCATTTCTGTGTGGTTACCCCTGGGATAGGGTGGCATCCTGAGAATAACTTTCAAGGTTGGCAACCTGGAATCAGCCAAGCGATTACCCAAGAGCTGGACTCCTTGCCCCAAGGCTTGACTACAATTATGCTAGTCTCATAGGAGCTAGTATTAGGAGGATGCGTACTCAGTGCAATAGTCTGGGTAATACTAGAGATGCAATAGTTTCCTAAGGAGTTGTAGATCATCCTTTCCTTCTATCTGATTCCCTCTCTGGCTATTCAGCCGTTCTTCCATCCATTCAAGATTCAGCCCCATAGAAGATGATGCTGGATTGCCTGACGGGTTATGGTGATGAGATATAGGCAGTGTAGTGTTTCTCTGGTTGCTCAACATGCAGGACTGAAGAGTCATAATACACTGCCAAATACCCAACTATCTGTCAGATGACCAGGACAATACAATGTGGGGCTAAACCTATAGTGTCAGATAGAAAGAATGCTAGGACAGTGGAAAGGGATTTGAAGTAAGGAGAGGACCATGTGTTGGGGGGAACTTCTAATACAAGATCTCCAGGACTACTCTTGCAAGTCCATAATAACCATGGCACTCTTGCAGCCAGATTCCAGCTTCCTCCTAATACTAGATTCTAATAATACTAGCATAATCATGGGTGGCTTTTGAGTCAAGGATTCTGAGCCTTGGGTAATTGTGTGGCTATTGAACAGGTTACCATTCTTAAGAACAATGCATTGTCAC
>JBBPJS010001503.1:0-10619 GCA_038088835.1 Singerocomus rubriflavus
ATCCTGTGCAAGGGTGCACCACATAAGGTAAAGCCAAGTCCTGTCTGAACCCCTCAACTCTGAACCTTCAGAGTTTCCCTTAGAGTAGCATCCACCATGAGTTTAACAGTATATTCAAACTCACTCTTGTACTGGATCTAAACTCATGACTACCAATCCTGCTTGAGTTACCAGATTGTGCACTAGAGTGATCACTAATCCCCCACCTCCTTCTCCCCAACTTCACCCTCTCCATGCCTTCAGCAGCAATCACTGAGGCCTTGAATTCATAGAACAGTTTCACAGCTTCTTTGCTCATCAAAATGCTCCATCTGCCTTCATGTATGCACCTCTGTAGACTCCAACTCCTCAAGCATGCATATAGGAGCTGGAAGATGATGAAGAACCCCTCACAGACCCATCATTCCATACCTTTAGCAACTGAGGCAACCCCAGAGGTCTGGACAAGCCTAGAGGAGATCCCTCTAATGGCTCTGACTTCTCAGAGAAAAACCTCCACCCTAACTCCTCTGATGATAAGAAACATGTTCCACAAGATACATTAGCCAGTCTGGCTAGTGCTATCCAGGCCCTCACCCACTCCTCATGCAAGAAACCTGAGTCCTTGCAAAGGACCAAAGTCTGAGAATCAGACCAATTTGATAAAACAGACCCCTGCAAACTCTGGGTCTTTCTTGTCCAATGTGAGTTGAATTTTCAGGACTGCCTCAAGGCCTTTACCTCCAACCATGTCAGGGTCACCTTCACTCAGTTGTATCTGAAGGGTATGGCACTGAAATGGTTCAAGCTGTACCTGCTCCAGATGGAGGACCCCACACTTCATCCCTTGTGAATGGACAACTATTGGGAGTTTGTTCTGGAGCTATAGACAAATTTCAGACCACACGACCCTATTGACAATGTGAAGCATCAACTTAACCATTTGGTGATGAAGGATGGTCAAAGGATCAACAAGTACATTGTTGAATTCAACAGGATCACCTCCCAAGTCCAGGGTTTTGGTAAAGGTGCCCTTTGGCACCACTTCTACAATGGTCTTCCAGATCAAATCAAGGATGAAATCTCCCAGGTTGGCAAATCCCCCACACTCTCCTAACTCTGCCAACTTGCACATTCCATCAACACCTGTTATTGAGAATGCAAGTTGGAGATTAGCCAACAGGCAAAATCCATGAGCAGCTTATTCAAAGCATCTGATAAATCCTCCTTCCTCCACTCCAACACCTCTGCCTCCAGCTCCTCTAAGGAGTCCAAAGGGAAGTCCAACAAGGCTTCCACCACCACCTCCAGAGCCTCTGCTCCTCCCAAGCTGGACCTGTTGTCCAAGCTAGGGAAGGATGGCAAGCTCACAGCAGCTGAGCATAAACACTGCTTTGACAACAATCTCTGCATGTTCTGTGGCCAAGCAGGACATCAGGCCAAGGAATGCACAAAGTCTACATCTTATGCAGCCAAAGGCCATGCAGTCAAGACTTTGGAAGCAAAACTGAAGGCCTCCTCCAAGGCAAAAAAATAGTCCATGATCTCTGTGACTCTGCACAAGATGGAGGTTGCATTAAACCCACATGTGCACCAAAAGAGATCCATCTCAACACATCCACTCTTTCAGATCCCAGATCCCTCATGCCTTCCATCTCCCTTATATCATATGACATTCCTTCCTTCCCAGTGTTGATAAACTCTGGATTCTCCAACTGTTTTATAGATATAAACTTTGTGAATAAAAATAAACTTTCCACATACTCCATTCCTCTGCTCTCTCTCCATTTGTTCAATGAAACATCCAACTCCACCATCACTCAAGCTCTTGACCTCTCCATCCACTTCCCCTCCAGTGATATCACTCCAATGACATTCTATGTCACTCCATTGAATGGCTCATGTTTGATCATCCTGGGACACAACTGGCTGACCCACTTCAATTCATTGATTGACTGGGTTTCAAGCAGTATTTCATTCCAAGCACCAGAACCACCTGTGCCAGCAACCCCAAGCTCAACTCCACAGCCTCCAGACAACTCTCCCCCAGCTGACTCCATCCCCTCTGATACACTGAGTTTCTCCAAACAGAAGGCTCTGCATATCACACTCATCAGTGCACCTGCCTTTGTGCTTGCCTGTCGCCTTCAGGGCTCAGTGCAGTTCACCATGACACTCCACCCGCCTGACAGCAACCTCTGCTCTGCCTCCATCAACTCCAAACCAGTTAATCTTTCTAGGGTTCCCTCAGAATATCATGATTTTGCAGATGTATTCAGCAAAAGCAAGGCATCCCAGCTTGCTCCACATCACAATTTTGATCTAAAGATCAATTTAGAAGAAGGAGCATCTCCTCCATTATAAGCACAACCATCTGCTCTCTGGTCACTTTGGGCAAACCCAGACATTAGAGCTTATCTGCCAAGAATACACCTGGCTGGGCATCTGAACCTTTGTAAAAGAGTATGTCATGTCCTGTACAGCCTGCATTCGAGCCAAGATACCAAGACACAAGCCCTATGGGCTACTCAAGCAACTCTCAATCCCCAAGAAGCCATGAAACTTGATCTTCATGGACTTCATCAAGCAACCCCCTCTGTTCTCCAGTCATATGGCTATCCTTGTCATCATGGACAGAATGTCCAAGCAATGCATCTTCATCTCAACCAACAATAAGGTGATGTCTCCAGAGTTAGCAAAACTCTTCCTACTCCATGTCTTTTTGAAACATAGAGTTCCCTTGCACATCACCTTCAATTGAGGCTCAGAGTTCATTTCACACTTCTTTCACTTTCTAGGCAAGGCTCTCAACATCCACCTCCACTTCACCTCTGGCCACCACCTGGAGGGTGACAGCCAAACAGAACAAATGAACCAGACAGTGAAATAGTACCTTCACATTTACTGCAACTACCAGCAAGATAACTGGTCCAAACTCCTGCCCCTCACAGAGTTCACATACAACAATGCTCTAAACACTATCACTGGCATTTCTCCATTCTTTGCTAATAAGGGCTACCACCCTAACATTGCTGTCCATCCTGAGTGAGACCTTACCTCCACCAGAGCTCAAGACTACTCCATCAACCTTGACTCCCTCCACATCTTCCTCCATGAAGAGATAGGTCTAGCCCAGCAACATTATCAAGGTCCTGCAGATGCTAAATGAACTCCAGCACCAGACTTCAAAGTTGGTGATCAGGTCTTTGTTAAGGCCAAGTACTTCAATACCATGCATCCCTTCAAAAAACTCTTCAAAAAGAACCTCAGACCTTTTAACATCATCACACAGGCAGGTACACTCTCTTTCACCCTCTATTTACCAGAGAGCATGAAGTCTGTACATCTGATCTTCCATGTCTCCCAACTAGAACCTGCAACTCCAAACACCATCCCCAACCACATGCAACCACCTCCACCTCTAGTTGAAGTTGATGGTAAACTAGAGTATGAGATTTCCAAGATCTTGAACTCAAAGATAAACTGATGATGAAAGAACTGCAAACTCCTATACCTGATCTGCTGGTCTGGGTATGAAGGAACTTATGAAGAAACTTTGTGACTGCTTGCTATGGAGTTAGATTATGCATTGAAGCTCATTTCAGATTTCCACCTCTGATACCCAGAGAAGCCCAGATCTTATTACACTTGACACAAATGAGAAGAGTTTCATTAAGAGGAACTACTGAGGTATTTCTACATCCCTAATACCTCTGGACAAGTCCTCTGACATGTCTGATGCATCTTCATTCTCATCCAATCCCTTATCTTCCAACCCCTTCTCATTCTTGTCATTCAGGTATACCTCAGTGATTTTGAGGTCCACTAGCTGGCCCACTGCTAGGATCAGCAGGTCCAGTTGGCTCCACACCATATCCTAGTGGTCATTGATTGCCCTCATGATCAACTCTGCATACTCCCTTATTTCCAACTTACCCTCCATCTCCTTCAACCAGGCCTTTTTCTGGGATATCTCCATCTTCTCTCCATCATGTGTTTTCCTCTTCCTCTTTACCTCTGTTCTTGTTATGACATTGCATCCACACTTGTACTTTGTGTTATCAAGTGTGCATGACTACACCCTGCATACTCTGTGTTAATGCATAGGCATGACCATTATCTATTTCTTATGACTTTTCCTAGTCATATGATCCCCTTGTTCCCTCTTCACATGGTCACTCCATCACATACTCCACATTTTAACCCCTCTTCCTTCCTCTCATGACATGTACAACCACCTAACTGGTCATTTTAGATTCTCCCACATCCTTAAGGCTTCTATGTCTTCCTCATCTCCATCCTTCCCTTTGATCAGTATGATCACTCATCAAGATCACATCTTGATCATGACCCTACAAAACCCTTGATGGGATCTCTGCCATGATCCTTCCTTTGATCATTCACATCTTTTGATGATCTTCCATTTATATTAGATCCTGCAGGTATCCTTCCATTCTAATCTTCTCAGGATCCTGCCTAATCTTTCCCTCATGAACTAAACTCTTATATCTTAGTAGCCAATAGCATTAATATCATATACCCTAGACCACAGGTCACAGCTTGGTCTGTGCACCTTCATATACTATATATAAGGGGTTGTGCAAGGGCTGATGTCCCCCCAGCCAAATCCACTTGTTCACCTCTCCCACTCTGCCTTTACTGATGGCCTGGTGATGTTTAAGGAATAGCAAGTAACAAGGTAGCTATTTGCCCACCCAGTCTTTAGACTGCCTAAAAGTGAGGCATTGCCTGAATGCAGTCCAACCCCTACCTCCTCTTCTCTATTTATTACTATGTGTTCAGCAACTCAAAACTTGGTCAAGACAGAATCCAGTCAAGACATCTCGGAAGACATTCATTATCAATACTGTGTGCAAGATAACCCACATAACTCAAGAGTGCTATCACTGCCTCCAGATAATGTAATACCTGTGAAAGACATAGGCATATGTTGCCAGTTGACCTTATTATATTCACCTTGTTATTTATAGTTGTTCCTTCTTGCCTGCAGGCTTAGAAATGATCTTATTGGGATGCTATGTGGAACTTTCTGAGATGGAGTGGCACCCCTGACCAGCTTTCAAGAGTGGCAACCTGGAGATAGCCATGTAATTACCCAAGACCCAGACTCCTTGCCCCAAGAGTCATCTATAATTATGCCAGCATCTTAGGTCCTGGTATTAGGAGGATGTGGACATGGCTGCAAGAGTGCCTGTCATACTGACGATGCAATAGTTCATCAAGAAGTAGAAAATCACCCTTTCCTTTTATCTGATTTCCTTATAGCTATTCTAGCATTCCTTTCCTCCAGACATTCTCAAGGATTCAGTTGGTGATGCCAGATCACCCAATGGGTTATGGTAATGAAAATAGGCAGGGTTGTATAGTGTTTCTCTGATCACTCAATAGTTCTCTCCTCCCCAGGTTGCTCACAGCATGCCTTAACATGTCAGCACTCCTCACATGACATGGCCTTGCCAGAACTGAGGGTGCACTTCAGCCCCCAGTCCTCACACCTCTGGCACTCTATCACCAGCTCCACATGCTGCTTCCCCTTCCCCTTGCTGAAGCTCTGCTCTGCCACTGCTTGCTTCATCTGTCCTCTGTCAGCCCTGTCCTTTCACATTATGGTGGTACTCACCTTTCTCCTAGCTGCTGCCTCAGCCTCTGCTGCCCACCTTCTAGCAGCCTCCTCCACCTTCCTCCACTCCTCTTCCTCCCTTCTTGCCTTCACACACTGCCTCCATTCTGTGGCCTTCCCCTCTCACAGTTGGTTGTTGTCATCAGCACACTCTGCCAATCACTCATCACTCCATATCTTGATGTTGGCATACTCAGATATGGTGGTTAGAGAATAAGAAACAGGCCATGGATTACTCAGACTTTATACTGCACAAATAACACTTCACTCTGCCAGTTAGCCTTTTTTTTTTAACTCTGCAATCAACAGAGTCATATGATCCTCAGTGGCCTTCAAGGGTTCAGGCCTAAGAGGGAGATACTGTCATATCCCATACTTTGAGTCAACCCTGGTACCTCCATACCACCTCTGGTCCATCTCTCCTCTGTCCTTCTGTACCTACTGTTATGACATCATATTCACCACTCGTACTTTGTGTCATCAAGTGTGTGCACAACTACTCTCAACATACTTTGTGTTAGTGTTGAGCATGACCTCTCATGATCACGTGATCTTTGGGTCACATGACTTCCTCTTTCCCTAATCACATGACTACTCCATTCCTTCACACCTTCATAACTTCACCCATCATGTGTATCACATCTTCATTCTTTTCACCTCTTCACAATCTTCATGAACTCACACCAATCATCTAGATTCTCACCACATTCTCAAGATGTCCTCACCTTTCTAATCTCTGCCCTTACCATCTGATCAGTATGATCTCTTATCAAGATAACATCTCAATTATGACCCTGCAGGATCTTGATGATCTCTGCCACAATCACTATTCCAGATCTTTCACATCTTGTGATCGATCTTCCATTTATATTAAACACTGCAACTTCATCTCTGCTTCTTCCATTCTGATAGATGAGTTGCCTAACCTTTTCCTTATGGACTCTTACCCTTTACCCTAAAGTCAATAGCAATAATACTATATACCCTAGATAGTAAGTCACAGCTTGGTCTGTGCACTCTCCTGTACTGTATATAAGGGGTTGTGCAAGGGCTGTTATCCTCCAGCCAAATCCACTTGTTCATCTTTCCTACTCTGCCTGCAAAGGTGGCCTAGTGATGTTTAAGGAACAGTAAGTAAAAAGGTAGCTATTCACTCACCCGGTCTTTGGACTGCCTGGGAGTGAGGCATTGCCTGGATGCAGTCCACTACTCCTCCTCTTCTCTATTTATCTCTGTGTGGTCATGCAAGCTTGAGACCCAGTCAAGACGATGTCACAGTTAAGACAACTTGAAGCAACATTCTTTGTGGTATTGTCCCTCTTTGTAAAGGACACTAATGATGATAGAAAACCTATGTGATGCAAGATGTTATCGCAATGCTCTGTGGATGTTATACCTGCGGGTCCTAAAGGCATACGCTGCCATGGTCCCTTATCATATTGATGATATGTTATTTATAGTTGTTCCTTCTTGCCTGCAGGCTTGGAGATGATCCTGTTGGGTAACTGTGTGAAGACCCCAGGATGGGGTGGCACCCCTGACCAGCTTTCAAGGTTGGCAACCTGAAGATAGCCATGCGATCACCCAAGATCTGGACTCCTTACCCCAAGGGTCACCTATAATTATGCTGCATTCTTAGGTTGCAGTATTAGGAGGAAGCATGCACAGTGCAATAGTCCATTGCAGTACTGACAATGCAATAGTTCATCAAGGAGTATGAAGATCATCCTCTCCTCATCCCCGATTCCCTTCTTGCTGTTTAGCACTCTCTCATTCGGACATTCTTAAGGATTTAGTCATTGATGCCAGATCGCCCAATGGGTTATGGTGATGGAAGATAGGCAGGGTTGTGTATAGTGTTTCTCTGGTTGCTCAACACCTACTCTGTTTGGACTTGTACTTAATGTTCCTCCCTGACTCTATCCCTGTTACATTCTCCTATGTCACTTATATCTTATGTTTTATTTCTTGCTTAGTTAAAACTCTGATACCAGTGCTTGCTTAGGAGCACAGCTCTAAGGCTGTGCTCCAGCATAGTCTTACCTCTGACCCTTTTGGTACATATTGTAACCCAACTCTGGACTTAGTCATCTGAGTCCCTTTATATATAAACACCATAGTTACAACTTGTACACTTCAGTTTGAATATCAACATAATCTAATGCTCTCCCCACTCATTCTCTAAGTTGTTGACTGACTTCCTCTAATTATCCCTCTAATCTCCAACCTCTGACCCTCTGTAAATTTGAGACAACTGGATCCTGTGCAAGGGCACATCACATGAGGTGAAGCCAAGTCCCATCCAAACCCCTCAACTCTGGACCTTCAGAGTTCCCCTTCAAGTAGCATCTGCCACAAGTTTAACATAACCACACAGAGGTGACAAGTGTTGTATTGGGTTCATCATATGAGTAGATGTGAGTATAGTAGGTGTTATGACAGTGGAACTATACTTCTGAGACTCAGCCCTTGAGTGGTCTTTGGTACTTGGATTCGATGATTCGTTGGAGCGATAAGAAGAATAGAGGATAGAGGGTAACCCTTAGGTCTCACTTCCAACTAGTGGACGAGTAACCAAATGGATTAGGCTGAGGGACGACAGCCAAAAACAGTCCCTTTATATACTATACAGAATGTGCACGGACCAAGTGATGTCATAGATAAGGTGTGAAAAGGAAGCACACCATGAGGACATCAAATGGAAGAGAAGCAACGGAGATTAAATGAGAAGAGAAGAGAAGACGCGGGAATGAAAAGAAGTCTCTCACGAGACGGAAATGAAAGATAAGAGCCTGGACCTCACCATGAGGTTTCCTGCAGGCATGACATCATTGATGACATCATAGGTCTAGACCAATCATGTGATTGATCATGTGACAAGTCACGTGACCTAGTCATGTGATGCTAGAAGATAAGATAAGATAAAGGAAAGAAAGGAATCGTACAAGTTCAGCAAGGAGTTCGTAACACTTCCCCCCCCTCAAGACTTGGATTCCAGACGAGTCAAGTTTTCATAGGGAGAAAAGAGCGAAGCGAAATCAATCCCAGATAAGCGAAGAGGGCGAGGCGCGCTAGGTCGACGAGCGTGAAAGGCACGAATGGCATCCTGAGCATTGTCAAGATGGGTCACAGGTTCCCAAGTATGATCGGAGACATTCCAACCCTTCCAATGGACCAAATACTGAAGAGACCCGTTATGCATTCGAGAGTCAACGATGCTATCCACTTCGTATTCTTCATCACCATCCTGGGTGACAAGAATAGCATCGGGACGTAATACGGGCTGCTCCGGAGCTGGTTCCACATACAGCTTGACGCGACCAATGTTGACCACAGGATGAATCTTCATACGAGAGGGCAACTCCAAATGCACTGCATTCGGCATGACCTCAAGAATCCGATACGGACCGAGCCAATGTTGGGATAACTTAGGAGAGGGATACGGAAGCTTTAAATGGTCGGTCGACAACCAAACTTTATCCCCAACGACAGGGTGGAAGGTGATAGGAGCATGCGAACGAGCAGCCATAGTTTCGCGTGCTTTGGTCAAAGCCTGTTGAACGTCATCGTGTGCCACAGCACATTCGCCAGCGAATCCAGGTAACCCCTCCGCAAACCCTAAACGTGGAACATAATTACGCGTGATAGAGAAAGGCGTTTTTCCCGTTGCCGACGAAACTGAATTATTATGATGGAATTGGGCCATAGTAATCCAGTTGGGCCACTCATTCTGTTTCTTGGCAACAAATTTGCGTAAATAAGCAATCAATTCCTGATTGATTCGTTCGGATTGACCATCAGTTTGTGGATGGTATGCGGTGGAGATTTTCTGGGAAATTTGGAGAAGCGAACATAAAGAAGAAGTGAAATCGGAAA
The DNA here is from genome assembly GCA_038088835.1 of Singerocomus rubriflavus. Classification (NCBI taxonomy): domain Eukaryota; kingdom Fungi; phylum Basidiomycota; class Agaricomycetes; order Boletales; family Boletaceae; genus Singerocomus; species Singerocomus rubriflavus. The sequence continues at coordinate 9,497 of JBBPJS010001503.1, forward strand.
CAAATTGCGTTCCACGGTCAGAAACAATAGACGATGGTAGACCATGGAAACACCAAACATAGTCCCTGAAAAGGATAGCCAGCTCCTTGGATGAGATAGTTTTTGTGCAAGGGATAAAGATGACTTCTTTTGAGAATCGATCAACGATTACACAGATTGCATCTTTTCCATCTATACAAGGAAAACCAGAAACAAAATCAACAGACAATTCTTGCCAGGGTTTGGATGCAATAGGTAATGGCAGAGGGGCCACCCCAGACTGGTGTTGCTTTCCTTTAGATATTGCGCAAACTTGGCAAGAGGATAGATATTGTTTAACGTCTTTGGCCATTCCAGGCCAAATGAACGTTCGAGACAGTAGATGTAAAGTGCGGGCTTGGCCAGCATGCCCTGCCAATGGAGAATCATGATAAAGAGAAAGACATTGGGATCGCAATTCTTGGGGAACATAGATTTTGTTGTCTTTGTCCATAAATACTCCAGATCGGAAAACGAAAGCCAAAGGCAAAGCATCGGTCATTGAGCTAGTGACTCGTTTGATGTCTTCGATAAATGGTGAAGAGAGTTGAATGTTTAAATTAAATACTTTAGGTGGAAGCACAGTGATATTGGTGTTTATTTTTTCAGCGGCATCACCATAATCAGGTCGTCGGGATAAGGCATCGGCCCTTCCATTTTGAGCTCCTGGCTTATATGTGATGGTGAAGTTATATTCTAATAAGACAGCATGCCATCTTGCTTGTCGCACTGATAAGTCTTGTGGCTTTTTCCAGAATTCTAGATTTTTGTGGTCTGTCCAGATGTCGAAATGGGCAAGACCCAATAAATAGTGACGCCATTCTTGCAGTGCGCGAATGATAGCTAGTAGCTCTTTGTCATAGATAGGATAATTGCGTTCTTCCTTTGAAAAAGAATGCGAATAAAAAGCGCAAGGTCTCCATAGACCGTCTTCACATTGTTGAGATAATACAGCCCCCGTGGCAAGATCAGAAGCATCAGCTTCTACTCTCATAGGTTTTGTAGTATCTGGAAAAACAAGTAGTGGTGCTTTTGTGAAGCGGTCTTTTAGCATTTCAAATGCTTCTTGTTGTGCCTTTTGCCAAACGAAATCCTGATCTTTCTT
>JBBPJS010001504.1:0-10615 GCA_038088835.1 Singerocomus rubriflavus
TGGCCTAGTGATGTGCAAGGAAACGCACGTAAAGAGGTAGCTATTTGCCCACCTGGTCTTTGGACTGCCTGGGAGTAAGGCATTGCCTGGATGTGGTCTCACCTTACCTCCTCTCCTCTATTTTATTCTGTGTGGTCATGCAAGCTCAAGACCCAGTCAAGATGATGTCACGGTCAAGACAACTTGAAGCCAACATTCCTTATGATATCATCCCTCTTTGTAAAGGACACTAACGATGATAGTAAACCCACATGATGCAAGGTCTTATCGCAAGAACCTATGGATGTTATACCTGCAGGTTGCATAGGTGTACGCTGCTGGCTTCCCTTATCATATTGACAAATGGTTATTTATAGTTGTTCCTCCTTGTCTGCAGACTTGGAGAAGACCTTGTTGGGATGCTGTGTGGAATGCCCCAAGGTGGGGTGGCACTTTTGACCAGCTTTCAAGGATGGCAACCTGGAGATAGCCACATGATTACCCAAGAGCCTGACTCCTCACCCCATGGCTTAACCACAATTATGCTGCACTCTTAGGATGTAGTATTAGGAGGATGCATACTAGGTGCAACAGTCCTGGTAATACTAACAATGCAATAGTTCGTCAAGAAGTAGAAGATCATCCTTTCCTTATTCCCGATTCCCTCTCACTGTTCAAGCATTCTTTCATCTGCGACTGCTCAAGGATTCTCTTAGTGATGCCAGATCATCCGATGGGTTATAGGTGATGAATATAGGCAGGGTTATAGTGTTTCTCTAGTTGCTCAACACCTGCAGGATTTTGATGATCTCTGCCATAATCACTCCTTTCGATCTTTCACATCTTGTAATCGATCTTTTATTCTACTAGTAAGCACTGTATTCATATCCACTCTTCATTTTCCCACTCCATATAAATACCTAATGTTTTCCTCATGGACTCTTACTCTTACCTTATCTACCAATAGCCTTAATACCATATACTGTTGCAGAACCTAAAGAGTTACACTACTCTGCTAAACAACCCAATCAACCCAGCAGACAACCAGAGATACAGGATGGGGCTTAACCATGATGTCAGATATAAGGAGTGGTACTGGGACAGCATGAGGGAATGCAGATCATGAAAGAGGACTGTGTGTTAGAGGGACTTTCTATACAAAAGCTTCAGAACTACTCTTGCAAGTCCTTGATAATCATAGTACTTTTGCAACTAGGTCCTGTCTTCCTTCTAATACTAATATCCTATCAGTACTAGCATAATTGTAGTCAGACCTTGGGTCAAGGGTTCTGGTTCTTGGATAATCATGTGGCTATTACCAGGTTGCCATCCTTAAAAACAAAGATGGTGTCACTGTAGACTGTAGATGCATTTGATAACCCCAATAGTGTTCCAATGAGAGATGTGATGCTACTTGTGGCTTAAGTTATCATATCTATATCTGTAATATGATAAGATCCACACAGCAATGATAGCCTTTCAGAATTGCAGATATAACATTAGTAGCCTAAATGATGAAGAACTACATCACATGATCTTTGATGATTTCTAGAAACAGTCTTAATATAATGAATGGGTTCTGTACTTTCAGTACTGGGTTCTGATCTGGATGAGGTATGAGTTGGCTTGCTGGCCTGACATTGGGTGATTTGGTGATGCAAGGTACTGAATGATGGAACAATAGAGAGAAGAGGAGGGAGGTTAGCTTTATCTTCAGATGTGCCTCACTCCTAGGGATTCAATGAAGGACCAGTAGGTGAATAGCTGTCCCTTACTTGTACTTGTCACTAGGCCACCTTGGTAGGCAGGATAGGAGCAGAGGAAACAAGTGGATTAGGCTGGAGAAACAACCTGTACTTATAATCCCTTATATATGTTACAGGAATGAGCACAGACCAAGCTATGTCATGGATCTAGAATATATGGTATTAATGCTATAGGCTATACTATATGAAAGGGTAGTGTCCATAAGGAGAACATTAGGCATTCATATAAAGTGGGAATATAAAGAGCAGATATGAATACAGGGTGTAGAATGGAAGGGAAGATTGATCATCAAGATGTGATCATTTAGGAAGGGGATTATGGCAGAAATCCATCTAGGATCTTGCAGGGTTCATGAGAGTGATCTTACTGATCAGAGGGAATGATGGAGATGAAGAAGGTGAGGTGATTGGAATGGAAAAGTAATTGGTGTAAAGTTATGAAAGAGGTGAAGAGGTAAAACAAAGGATGTGATCATCATGAAGGGTTAAGGGTGTGACTGATATGAAGGGTCAGAGTGGTCATGTGATCAGGGAAAGAGTAATCATGAGTACTCATGCATGCAAGCATGCAGTCATAGTACTAAGTATCATGCATAATTTGTAACATATACCCTAGATCACAGATCACAGCTTGGTCTGTGCACCTTCTTGTACTGTATATAAGGGGTTGTGTAAGGGCTGGTGTCCCCCCAGCCAAATCCACTTGTTCACCTCACCTACCCTGCCTTAACTGGTGGCCTAGTGATATTAAGCCATAACAAGTAAAAGAGTAGCTATTTACCCACCTAATCTTTGAACTGTCTGGAAGTGAGGTATTACTCAGATGTGGTCTCACCTCTACTCCTTCACTCTTTTATTTATAACTATGTGGTCATGCTAACTCAGGACTTGGTCAAGACAGGACCCAGTGAAGACAACCTGGAAGACAATTGTTTATCAAGACATATTTTGTGAAGATAAAGCCACATGACTCAAAACATTATCGCAATGGTCAAGACAATGTTATACCTGCAGGTATCATAGGTGTATGCTGCCAGATTCCCTTATCATATTTGATGTTCTATTTATAGTTGTTCCTCCTTGCCTGTGGGCTTGGAGATGATCTCATTGGGATGCTGTGTGATACTCTCTAAGATGGGGTGGCATCCCTAATAAAGCTTTCAAGGATGGCAACCTGGAGATAGCCACATAATCACCCAAAAGCTAGACTCCTCACCCCAAAGCTCACCCATGATTATGCCACACTCTTAGGATGTGGTATTAGGAGGATGTGCACCAGCTGCAAGAGTGCTTGGTGATACTGACAACACAATAGTTCATCAAGAAGATAGAAGATCATTCTTTCCTTCCTTCCATTTCTTCCCTTGCTATTCAGCATTCTTCCCTCCAGACTTTCTCTAGGATTCAGTTGTTGATGCCAGATCACCTAATAGGTTATGGTGATGGAAAATAGGTAGAGTATAGTGTTTCATTGGTTGCTCAACAGTCCTTGCAATTGTCCATTAAGAAGTATAGTTGTTCCTAGGTTGCGTAACACTTGAATTAGACTTTCTTACATGCCTGGTCTTGTATGGAATTAGTGTCTTCTACTCCCTCTTTGCAGTATCCTCCTTGCTCTTGCAGCCACTCCATCAATCCCAATGACCACCTGCCAGTTAAGGACAACATTGAGCTTGGCTTATATGCCCAGTACCCTTTTGCTGAAGAACAATAGGAACAGTTCATTATAGCTGGTCCTTATGTCAATCTCCCAGCCCATAACCCTCAGATTTGGGGTCCCCACCACATCCTTTCCTGCAACCTGTCTCCTGTGCCTTTTGGCCTCTACAACTACCTTGACTATGAAGACAAGGTCACCTCTGAAGTGCTAAAGCAAATCCATCAGTATGCACTTTCAGAACCTGCTATCACCAACAACTGGATCAACTGGTGCTTATCTAAGCACTTCCATCCAGTCACCAACAAGTATTTCATATGATGTGAGAAGGAATGCCTTGGTCACACTAATGAGAAGTTAGAAGCAGCTGAGGAAAAGGTGAAGGTGCTAAAAAAAAAAGAAGGATTATAAGAAAAATATTGCATTGTTAAATGCTACAAAAAAATTCAATCTTAGATCTTGCAGATACACTTTACAGTCTCTAGACCCAGTAGTTGTTATGGAATGAAAGAAACTATACTGATAGTCAACCCTTGAGTGGCCTTGATATGTTGGTTCAATGGGACAATAGTAAAAGAGTAGAGAGAGAGGGTAATCCTTAGGTCTCACTTTCTATGAGAGGACAAGTAACCAAATGGATTAGGCTAAGGGATAACAGCCAAAGACAGTCCCTTTATATACTATACAAAAGAGTGCATAGACCAAGTGATGTCATAGATAAGGTGTGAAAAGGAAGCACACCTCATGTCCATCAAATGGAAGAGAAGAAATGGAGATTAAAAGAAGAGAAGAGAAGCAAGCAGAAATGAAAAGAAGCCTCTTACAAGACAGAAATGAAAGATAAGAGCCTGGATCTCATCATGAGATTTCCTATAGGCATGACATTATCAATGACATCATAGGTCTAGATCAATCATGTGATCAGTCAGGTGACAAGTCATGTGACCTAGTCATGTGATGCTAGAAGATAAGATAAGATAAGAGAAAAGAAGAAAATCATACAAGTTCCAAGTAAAGTTTGTAACACTTCCCCCCTTAAGACTTGGATTCCAGATGAGTCAAGTTTTCATAGGAAGAAAAAAGTGCCACAAAATCAATCCCAGTGACCTGCAAAGGGTAAGGAGCATTAGAGCATCAAGCATGGAAAGCAGCAATAGTGTCCTTGGCATTATCCAGATATGCCACTGGTTCCCAGGTATGATCCAATGTGTCCCAACCTTTCCAGTGAACCAAATAATGAAGTGAACCATTGATCAGCTTGGAGTCAATGATGCAGTCCACTTCATATTCTTCATCACTATTCTCTGTGACATGAATAGCATCCAGGTGCAAGACTGGTTGAAAAGGCAATGGTTCCAAATAAGGCTTGACATGACCAACATTGCCAATAGGGTGTATCTTCATTTGAGAAGGCAATTCCAAACACACTGCATTTGGCATTATTTCAAGGATCTGATAGGAACCCAACCAATGTTGTGATAATTTAGGAGAAGAGAATGGCAGTTTAAGATGCTCAGTGGATAGCCACATCTTATTACCAACCCATGGTTTGAAGGTGACAGACATGTGAGCTTTAGTGGCCATATGATTACATGTAGTTTCCAGCACTTCTTAAATATCCTTATATGCAACAGCACATTCACCTGCAAACCCAGATAGACCATCTGCAAACCCCAGATAAAGAACATAATTGTGCAAGACAGCAGAAGGAGTTTTTCCAGTAGCTAAAGAAATGAAGTTGTTATGATGAAATTAAGCCATTGATATTCAATCAGGCCAATCACTCTGTTTTTCTGCCACAAACTTGCACAAGTAGGAAATCAATTCCTGATTAATACATTCTGTCTGTCCATCTGTTTGAGGATGGTATGCAGTAGATAATTTTTGTGAAATATGAAGAGGTTGACAAAGAGAGGAAGTAAAATCAGAGATGAATTGGGTTCCATGGTTGGAGACAAGAGATCGGAGTAGACCATGGATGCACCATATGAAGTTATGAAATAGAATAGCCAAATCTTTTGAAGAAATGGTTTTTGCACAATGAATAAAGATAACTTCTTTAGAGAATTGATCAACAATAACACAAACAGTGTCTTTTCTGTTTATTTGGGGAAAACCTGAAATGAAGTCAACAGAAAGATCTTGCCAAGGGGCCATCACTACTGATAAAGGCAAGGATGCAACATCTGAAACATGCTGTTTTCCTTTCGCAATAGCACAAGCTTGACAAGATGATAAATAAGTTTTTATGTCTTTGGTGACCCTAGGCTATGTAAAGGTTCAAGAGAGGAGATGTAAAGTTCTAGCTTGTCCTGCATGTCCTGCTAAAGGAGAATTGTGATATAATGATAGGCATCTACTTCACAAAGAAGTAGGAACATAGATTTTGTGGTTTTAATCAATAAATACTTGAGATTGACCACTAAACTCAAACATAAGGGGAATGTCATCTTGCATAGATAATGTGGCCTCTTGTACTTGGTCCATAAATGGAGATGAGAGCTGAATTTGTTGATTGAATACTTTAGGGGGGAAAATGGTGATATTAGTGTTTATTTTTTTCAGCAGCTTCTCCATAGTCAGGTTGTCATGATAATGCATTGACTCTACCATTTTGAGCTCCCAGTTTATAGTTAATGGTGAAGTTATATTCAAGTAAGACAGCATGCCATCTTGCTTGACATGTGGGCAGATCCTGTGGTTTTTTTTCAGAATTCCAGATTTTTATAATCTGTCCATATTATGAAATAAGAAAGTCCTAGCAGATAATGTCTTCATTCTTGCAGAGCACAAATAATTGCTAGAAGTTCTTTGTCATAGATAGGGTAGTTTCATTCTTCTTTTGAGAATAAATGAGAGTAGAATACACAAGGCCTTCAGAGACTATCTTTGCATTGTTGTGATAGTATAGCTCCTGTGGCTAAATTGGAGGCATCTGCTTCAAGTCTCATCAATTTAGTGGTATCAGGGAAGACCAGTAAGAGTGCAGAAGTAAACTGGGATTTGAGCATATTAAATGCTTCTTGTTGTTCCTTTGCCCACATAAAAACTTGATCTTTTTTTGTAAGGGAGATAAGAGGTTTTGATATTTCAGCAAAGTTATTGATAAATCAGCAATAGTAGTTGCATACCCCAAGAATAATTGGACATCTTTCAATCTTCAAGGAATAGGCCAATCTAAAATAGCCTGCACTTTGCTTTTCTACATCTCCACTCCTTCTTTGGAAACCAGCATTCCTAAAAAGTCTATCTTAGGCTGTGAGAAATAACATTTTGATGGTTTTGTATAAAGATTGTTATCTCTAAGCCTTTGCAAAACTTCACAAATAATGGCTTCATGTTGTTCTTTGGTTTTTCCTTTGGTAAAGATGTTGACATCATCCAAATAGATCTAAACACAGATCCACATGTTATTATAGATGTCATTCATCATTTGTTGAAAAGTGGTGGGGGAGTTGGTCATGCCAAAGTACATGACCAGAGGCTTGTAGGATCCTTCAGGAGTAACAAAGGCTTCTTTCCATTCCTCGCCTTCTCTTATATGAACATTATTGTAACCCCATTGAAGGTCTAGGGTTGTAAATATGTTGGTGCCTTTGAGACAATTGATTAGAGTGGAGATAAGGGGAAAAGGATAGGCATTCTTGATGGTTCCTTTATTGAGGTACCTATAATTCATGACCATCCTTTTCTTGCTGTCTTTCTTTGGAATAAAAAAGACTGGAGCAGTTTGTGGGGATTTTGACAGTCTAATGTACCCTTTTTTCAGTTCTTTCTGTAGAAAGATATGAACTTCCTCTTGTTCACTTTCAGATAAGGGTATGACATGTCCTTTCTTGGGAATGAAGTCAGGTTTAAGATCTATACCATAATCCCAAGGTTTCCTTTCTGACATTCTATTGGACTCAGATTCAGAGAATATGTCAAGAAAGTCATGATACACTGTGGGTACAGCTTTTTTTAACTCAATTTCTTCTTCCTTTGAAATAGTACAGATAGAGGTAGTCATTAGCTGATACTATTGACAATATGGCATACAACAAGGGAAAGTGATGATTTTATTAACCCAGTCAATGTCTGGGTTGTGTTTTGATAACCAATCATACCTGATGATCATTTGATGAGTGCTTATAGAGCATCTAACATTTCCATATGTCCTTTGAGTGTTATAGTAATGGTGATGTAATAGCATAAGGTTCCTTGTGTGTTTACTGATTCATTGACATTGATAGCTTCTAATGGTCTGGATAAAGGTTTCTTTTCTGGTCAATATTTGTCAACAACTTGAAAATCTATGAACATATTGCAGGCTCCTGAGTTTAGTAGTGCTTTCAATGCAACTAGCCTATCTTGTCCTTCGAATATGAAATTGATGTTGCATGGGATGTTAAACTCTTCATGATGAGCAAGGGTTTTACTGTTATCTGTAGGGGATTTATAATTTAACAAGGCAACATGTACTAACCTTATAAAGGAATTAAGCACACTATTTTTTATTTTTGGTGCCATGCTATTTGAAGACACCTTCACAGAAATACTAAATGCACATTTTATAGCAGAGTCTAGCTCTGAACTATCAAAGTCTGTGAATACATTAGTACTAATGGATTGTGGTAAAAAAATTGTTCTTCAACCAAAGTTACCCCTTTCAATCTTGGTCTGATTTAATTTAAAGAAACATTCTCAGCCTGTTTTGCCTTGTTTTCTGCATTGATTCTATCTCTTCAATATGCCTCTGCTTTTTCGGTCACATACTGTGCTTGTAATGCTATTATTTGCAGAGATAATACTGCTTAAGCTGCTACTGCAGCAGAGTCTTGCATATCGTACAGTTGAACTGCATGCCAGCCATTTGCATCTGATTGTTGGGAAAACTCTATTCCCACCATATAGTTCTGGACATATTCTTGAGGGGGTACATATTCTCCCCATTGATTATAGGTCCCCTATTGTTGTACTGGGAACTGCCTTGGTAGTTTGCAGTCTCAAGTGATGTGACCGAGTCCATTGCAGTTGTAACACTGCACATTTGGGTTGGTCAGATTTTTGGAAGGGAATTGTTGTGGGTTTTGATTGGTAATGAGTCTGGTTTGTTGAGCATCAATGTTTATTGGGGCTCCTCTTCCAGGTTGCATTTCTATGGCAGTGAATTTCAGATTGGCTGCAGAGGGACATGCAGCAGGGTTATATAGGTAGGGCATAAAGGGGGGTCTAGCTCCAGGGGTAAATGAAGGTTGTTGTGGCACTATGGGTCAGAATGTTGAGAAACTACCATGTTCTTCTTTCTTCTTCTCAAATGCAAGACCAACTTTCTTCACCAAATCTTTAAAATCATCATATGATGCATCAGAGTCTTGTAGATTGACTTGGTGATATATTGGTCGATCGACCAGGCATCTTAGGAGAGTGAGGGCATGATCATCTGATATTTCTGCTTCTTTGGCAAGCAGTTCAAAATGACTTAGCCATTCAAACATGTTTCATCCTCCTTGAGTCAATCTTTCTAGCTTAAATAGTTGCTTATGGGCCAATGAGTCAATCTGAAAGTATTGACTGAATCATTTCTTGAGACCTTTCATTGTCAGCCATGCTAGGTCTCCTTGTGCAAACCCTACTATCATGTTTCCTTCTTTATCAAGGCATGGTTTCTTTTCTTGTTCCTTGTATTCTTCTAGCTTTAGCCATGCAAATAGCTGGGCCTTTGTTTCTTTGAGATAGGATAGGATAGCAACAACATGGAGTTTATCTGTACTCCATTGCCACATACTTTGCCATAGATCAATTTTAGTTATCCATAGCTTGTATGAATCTCTCTTTCTATCCCAGTTATCTGAGTCGGCTATCTTCTTCATTATATTTTTCTGCATATTGGTGGAGTTCATCTGAGCCATAATGGCCATGAGTTGGGCAAGAATATCTACAAGCTGTTGTTCAGCAGACATTGTGGGAGGAGGTGTAGGATCTTGGTAAATGGATTATTCTAATTCTCATGCAGGTAGAGTAGATGAGTCAGATTCTTCTGGATCATAACCCTTGAAGTCTTGAAAACAGGAAAAAGAAGACATAGTAATTGTTCAACTAAGAATCTCCTAAGCCTATCTTGCAAGGCTTACTCAATTCTAGGTATGTTATGGTTTTACAATTGATATGATTTATGAGATGGGTACCATTTCTTTGCCTTTAATGTCTTGATCCTATGTCTGAGTCTATTCTTCTTCTCTTTCAATGCCTTGACTGCAGACAACTGTATCTCAAAATCAATTACAGTATTAGTAAGACAGGCTTGCTCTTGTTCCACAAAAAATGTAAAGGCTGCTTGCCTAAACCTTGTACCCTGTGCTTACTGGATTTACTTGTGATGGTTGAAAGGTTCTTCAAGATGTAAATGCTGAATCTATGCCTTGTTGGCTGGCAAGATATCTTCTTTGCTATCTAAATAGTCCTCAATTTCTGAGGTAGCTCAGTGGGGATACTGAAGTGGTGGTGGCAATGGAAGGTGCTGGTTTAAAAGGTTTGGGTACCTATTCAGAAGTTTCCAATCTGTGTGTTGAGTGGGGTGGTCATTCAGATCAACTCTGAATGCTAAGTCATTGTAAAATGGTGACAGTGAATGAGGAGTCAGGGATTAGTGACATAAGTCTTGATTCTGGAAAAATAGTGGGGAGGTACAATGGTGATCCACTAATGATAGACCAGGCAAGGTAAATAGCCTAATCCAAGTGTTATGGAACGAAAAAAACTATACTGATAGTCAACCCTTGAGTGGTTTTGATATGTTGGTTCAATGGGATGATAGTAAAAGAGTAGAGAAAGAGGGTAATCCTTAGGTCTCACTTCCTATGAGAGGACAAGTAACCAAATGGATTAGGCTAAGAAATGATAGTCAAAGACAGTCCCTTTATATACTATACAAAAGAGTGCATAGACCAAGTGATGTCATAGATAAAGTGTGAAAAGGAAGCACACCTCATGTTCATCAAATGGAAGAGAAGAGATGGAGATTAAAAGAAGAGAAGAGAAGCAAGCAGAAATGAAAAGAAGCCTCTTACAAGACAGAAATGAAAGATAAGAGCCTGGACCTCAACATGAGATTTTCTATAGGCATGACATTATCAATGACATCATAGGTCTAGATCAATCATGTGATCAGTCAGGTGACAAGTCATGTGACCTAGTCATGTGATGCTAGAAGATAAGATAAGATAAGAGAAAA
>JBBPJS010001505.1:0-10612 GCA_038088835.1 Singerocomus rubriflavus
GGAAGAACATGAAAAAATAGTTTAGAAAGTCTTGCAATGTCTTAGAGAAAATGATTTATATGCAAAACCATCAAAATATTATTTTTCCCAAGAAAAAGTAAATTTCCTAGAAATGGTCATATCTAAAAATGGTGTAGAAATGCAGAAAGGAAAGGTCAATGCCATTCTGGAATGGCCAGTTTCCAAAAAAGTCAAAAATGTTCAATCTTTTTTAGGGCTCTGCAACTACTATCATCAATTTATTTAGAATTTTGCTAACATCTTCAAGCCTTTGACAATGCTTATGCAAAAAGATGTCAAATTCTGCTGGAAGAAACCACAACAGCAAGCTTTTAATAAGCTGAAACAACAATTTACTACTGCTCCCCTTCTTGTCTTCCCAGACACTATAAAATCTATGAAAATAGAAGCAGATGCCTCTGACCTTGCAATAGGTGCTGTCTTGTCACAAAAATGTGATGATAATAACTGGAGACCTTGTGCTTTCTACTCTTATTCATTTTCAAAGAAAGAATAAAATTACCCAATCTATGATAAGGAACTACTCACTATTATTCAGGCACTTAAAAAATGGCATCACTATTTAATAGGGTTACCAAGCTTTGAAATATGAACAAATCATAAAAACTTGGAATTCTAGAAAAAACCACAAGACTTGTCTTAAAGGCAAGCAAGATGGCATACTTTGTTATTGAAATATAACTTCCAAATTGTTTATAAACCTGGCTCACAAAATAGTCAAGCAGATGCACTATTTAGGCAATCAGATTATAGAGAAGCAGCCAAAAAAATCAATACTAACATCACAATGCTGCCTCCCTCAAGTTTTGCTCACCATGTTTCCCTTTCTTCTCTCTTTATTGAAAAAATACAAAAAGAAACTCTAATGATGACTGATGAAGTATCCCCTTTCTTCACTTTTGATGGTACTTCTTTATTTAAAACAGAAAAACAAAAAATCTATATATTAGAGACTTTTCAAACTAAGTGCATATTCCTTTGCCATGATTTCCCAATTGCAGGACATTCTGGCCAGAAAAGAACCACTCATCTATTAACACACTATTTCTCATGGCCAGGAGTTATGTGAGATATAAAAAGCTATATCCAATTTTGCCAGATATATGCCATTTCAAAAGGGTATCAGCATCAATCTGGCATTAAACCTATTTCTCTTCCCATAGCTTTTCAATCTTGGAAAGATATTTCTATTGACTTTGTTTCAGAATTCCCAGAACAAGCTGGCTTTGATTCTGTTTGCATAGTTGTAGATTAATTTTTAAAGAAAGTGGTGTTTACACCATGTTTCAAATCTATTTCTTTTCTTGAACTCACTAAGCTATTTAGGGACAACATATGGTGTCTCCATGATATTCCATCCTCCATCATATCTGATTGAGGACCACAATTTATTTCAGCATTTTCCACAGATTTCTGCAAAATGCTGGGCATATCTCAAAAAATATCCACTGTATATCATTCTCAAATGAATGGGCAATTAGAATGAGTTAACCAGGAACTTATTGCTTATTTGTGGTCCTTTGTTGCAAAGAAACAAGAAAGCTGGCTTGACTGGATCAAGTTGGCACAGTTTTATCATAATAACTCTCTTTCTTCTGCAACAAAAACTATCCCATTCTTCATTACTTGTAACTATGCCCTATAGATTGGATTTAAATCTACAGAAACTGGATTTGCCTTGGAATGTGCAAAGGCACACAAAGATATGAAAGCTGCACTAGAATAAACATGAAATATGATGGCATCTAGTCCCTATAAGGCTGTTACATTTTAGCCAACTGTTGGTCACCAAGTGTGGTTATTCACAGATTACTTGAACCTTTCTTACTTTGCAAAAAAACTCACTCAGAAATGGATAGGATTTTATAAGACCTTGGTGTTATGTGTTGCCTTGGGCAAGACGGCATGCAGCCCATGAAATGCTAAGGCAAAAGTATGTAGGGTCAAGAGTTTGGAGTAGACAGATGCAATACATAGCATATCTTCTACTTGGGTTACTAAGTCACCTTAGTGCATACACTTGGGAGACTTTGGGACAAATGGAGGCAACTTAGATTGCATGGGGTATAGTGTATGAGGTAGTACAAGGGAGATGAAAGCTAAGTACTGGTAGTGTAGATTACAGGTATATATGGGGCAAGGTCAGTGCACAGACCATGCCTTAGGGCTGGCATAAGAGAGAGCCAGTGGGATGGTAACCTATAGCTAATATAAAGCAAGACAAATAGAAGAAGTGCTGACACAAAGAGGTTATGTGGTGTGCAGATAAAAAGAGCAGAAGGAGAAACATTGACTATGACAAATGTGGGAATGAGGTACCAGTTAGCACTGTGAGCAAGGGGAACACATAAGGGGATGCATAGTGGTTTCAGGTAGACAGGGCAGCATCTACCTGCATATTGTCTATGGATAGGTTGTTGATAGCACTGGTCAAGGATGGAGAAAGTGTTGGAGATCAGCCCATCGATTAGGCTCCTCATTAGTTCAGCTATAGTACATTACCTACATTTCCTTATTTGAATGAGCATTGACTGCTCGTCGCATCACTGAACACTCCTTCCCTCCAGTCTCGTACTCTCGACTGGAGGTAAGCTACACATTACATTGTCTATATATTCACTACTTACTCTACCTAGTATTTACCCTTTTCCTCTAGGTAGTTATACTGTCTAGTCTCATACTCTCGACTGGAGTATTTACCCTTTTCCTCTAGTGTCGTTGGCACCTCAATCTCCAACAGAAAGAGGAAAAATGTAACAATACCCCCTTACTAGGGTGCAAGTGGCCACATAAGTCTTCTATGCCCAACTGTAGCTTGTGGATTCATGGACCAGCAAACCAGTCATGTTGCCATATGTGATGTCATCATAGATGTCATCTCCATAGTCAACTATATTGTCCCACACTGTGGGTGTGTCGATGAAGCAAGAGGGTGGTGAATTATGTATAGTGGAAATATGGGAGTGCAGTCATGGATGTCCTTGCTGTCTGATGGTTCATCAGATTGGCAAGCTACAAATGGATGGAGGGTTTGACAAGTCATGTGATGAGGTGAATGGAGATGAAGGGGGTGATTGGGTGGTGGTGTGGTCTATGAGAAGAATGGTTGCCCTGCGGAGTAAACATCACTCTTAAAAATGCCCTAGTCACCACAGCATGTAGAAGGGGCATTGATAGACTGGGCAATTGACACAGATATGTCCCAATCTATGGCATTGGAAACAGGCTTTGTTGAAATGCAGGTGAGAAGGTGGGAGGACTACATGGCTTTGGGCACCAGTCCAGTACATTTCTAGTCATTCAATGATCATCATCTCATTGAAGGTGAGGGGTGTAGAGAAGGCAGTGGGAGAGGTGACAAGGGTGGAGGTTTCAGTTTCACTGGTGGGGAGATTCCACAGGTATTCATCTAACCTGTCTAAGAACTTGCCAAACTCCATCTGATAAGCCATTTCCAGTAAGGAGTTTTCTAGGGATACTACAACTGAGCCCATCACAGATATAAGGAATGCATACATGGTGTTGAAGTTGTTGTGGATATGGGTGGTACCAGTATGGAGGCATTGGAGAGCAAGGAATGCCATGTAAAGGGACTGCAAAGGAGAGCCCATGTTAAGGTGAGCCTCAATGGGTATAGAAAGTTGAGTGTCTTGAGTGAATGCTCACACATGAAGGGCATAGTTAATGTCATGTCTGCCATTTTGCATCCTGTGGGCATAAATTGGTAAATCTACTGAGAGCACTCCACATCACAGAGGAGAGTTAAAAGCATGATTAAAAAAAGGGTTTGTCTCCTCCTCATGAGGGGAGACATGGAACAAAGATGAAGAGTTCATTGTAAAAGAAAAATGTATTAATGACATATTAGCATCCACTCCAGGTTGGGGTAGTTCCTAAAATGGTTGGATGACCAGGATTGAGACATCAAAGCCATTGAGAGTGTTGTTGAGAGTGGCAGGGGAGAGGGACATGAATGCTAGTTTGTAGGTGAGGGCATAGAAGGTAATGGTGGTTGGTGGTGGAATGTTAGAGGCAGTTTTATTTTTTATAATCTGTGAAGATTCATTGGGTATGAGAGAGATCCCATTCTGGGACCCATGAGTTGTCTTCTGGTGTGTAACTCTTCCATCAGATCAGAAAGGAATGGGAGAATGGGGTTCTGCAATGTCATAAGATCTGTTCTATTTCAAATTATTCTTTGCTGTCTATTAATTTGGGAATGGGATAGTGGGATGGGGTCCTATCAGTTACAAATGGAGATAGAAGGGAAGCATGAAAGACTGGATGTATTTTCCAAGTTTTTGATAAGCACAGTTTGAATGCTACCAGAAAGATGACTTCAGTAATGGTGAAGGGACCTTCCCTCTTTTGTGTGAACTTTGGGTTTGCAACCTTCTGCTTGAGATTGGTTGCTTCCAACCATATCTTTTCTCCCTTGCAGAAGGGTTGATAGTTGTTTTTCTGTCAACTTTGCATTTTCATTCATGCTAGGTCATGAGTGGCAAGTGCTTTATTTTGTGCTTCAAGGAGTTGTTTTATATGAAGGTCTGCAGATGGGTTATCTGAGGTTAGTGCTATGTCAGGGAGTGGTTTGGGTTCAAATCCCATAAGAGGGAAGAATGGGGATTTTCCCATTACAGAGTGTGGTCTGTGGTTGTGAGTAAATTTGGCATGTGTGATGAGTTTCATCCAGCTAGTGGGGTGATTGCCACAGTATATGCAGAGGTAGGTTTCAATTTCTTGGTTTATGCATTCTATTTGTCTGTTGGTTTGTGGATGATAGGCTGTGGAGAGGGCCAGGTCATATTTGAGAAGCTTTCTAAGGGCTTTAGCAAAGCTAGAGGTGAATTGGGGACCTCTGTCAGATATGATTCTGTTGTAAAGTCCAAATCATTTATACATGAATTTGAAGAAGAGGTTAGCAATGTCTGCCACAGTTGCAGATTTCATAGTAGGGCAGAGAATTACCCTCTTAGTAAGCTCATGGTCAACCACAACCATAAGGGCATTGAAACCATTGGAGAGAGGGAGGTCAGTAATCAGATTACAGCTAACCTGTTGGAAGGGATGCTATGCTAAGGATGGAAGTGGGCAGAGTGGTGAAGTAGTGGGATAGATGTTTGTTTTGTTAGCTTAACAAGTGGTGCAGTGTCAGATGTAGCTGTAGACAAAGGTTGCAATCCCAGGCCACCAGTAGTGCTGAGTGACAAGAGAGAGGGTTTTCTGATAACCCAAATGACCTGTGGATTCATGGTTGTGGCAGCATTGTACAATGGTAGAGTGGAGGTTGGAAGGCACAAAGAGTCATTGGTTGTAGGTGAGCAAACCATTTAGGGTTTGGAAGGAGGCTAGTTGAGGTTGCAACACCACTAAGGTAGAGGGATTCAGGCATTGCAGGAGGTCTAGGGTGAAGGGATCCTTCTGGGTAGACTAGTGAATGTGGCTGGACAGCTCAGCATCGATGAGGTTGACAAAGAGTGACTGTGGCAAAAGAATGATGTGGGAGTTGTCCTTGGTGGTTGCCCCATGCTCCTGTCAACAGAAGAGGGTGTCTGGGATGCTGAGTTGGGACTTTGAGATGTGGAGAAGCTTAATGTCAAAATCAGCAAGGTCCAAAAGCCAGCAGGCTTGCTGCTGGTTGAGTTTCTACACCTCCCTGAAGTAAGTAAGGTTTTTATGGTCAGTGAGTACTATGGTGGGATGACCAGTCCCTTGCAAATATTGGTGCCAGGTTTTCAGGGCTTAAATAATTGCAAGAAGTTCCCTGTTGTAAATATTGTAATTTTATTCAGTGAAGGAAAAGGATTGAGAGATATATGAGTAGGAATGGAGTTGCCCATTGGTGCTGTGTTGGATGAGTACCCCTCTGGAGGTGATAAGAGAGGTGTTAGTTGCAATAATGAATGGTCTGGAGGAATTAGGAAAGGTTAGTATGGGTTTAGCAAGGAAAAGTTGTTTAAGGATGCAGAAGGTCTGGTTGCAGTTGGGGAACCAGTTCCAGGGTTGGGTCTTTTTGGTAAGATTGATGAGCAGTCATACAAGATTCAAATAATTGGGGATAAAATTTCTGTAAAAATTAGTAAATCTAAGGAACAATCATATATTCTTAACTGAGGTAGGGGTTGGCCATTTCACAATGCTGTCCAATTTGATGGGGTCCATGGCAATTTTTCCCAGTCATACTATTATTCCCAGATAGTTGACTTCCATTTTATTGAAATCACATTTTTCTAGTTTTAAGTGAAGGTTCAGTTTTCACATTCATTCTAGGACCTTTTTGGTGTGTAGGTCATGGGTTTCCTAATCTGAAGAGAAGATGAGCAGGTTGTTCATATAGATTACCAACCATCCTTCAGCAATTAGATCAGTGAAGAAGTCATTCATGAATTATTGGAAAGTAGCAGGGGAATTGGATAGGTTGAAAAACATGACTGTTGGTTCATAAGGTTCTTTGTGCATAATGAAGGCTGCCTTCTATTGATGGCCTTCTTTGATGCAAACATTGTTGTATTCTCATCACATGTCAAACTTGGTGAATATATGGGCATTCTTTAATTTATCCATAAGGTTTGAAATTAACAGGAGAGGGTAGGCATTGCATATGGTGTGTTCATTTATATAATGATAGTCTTAACAGGGGTGGAGTTTTCCATCCTTTTTCTTGACAAAGAAGAAGGGGAAGGCTTGTGGAGATTTTGAGGGTCAGATCTTTCTGAATTTGAGGTTTTCTTCAAGAAAAGTTTTGGTTGCTTGCCATTCTTTTATGTTGAGGGGGTAAATTTTACTGATCCAGGGTTTGAAGGAGTCATGGAGATTAATCTTATGGTTGTAGAGTGTTGATGGGGGTAACCGGTTAAAGGAGAGTTTCTTGAAGACATCCTTATATTAACTATAGGCTTTAGGGAGGGTGATCTTCAGCTTATTCTTAAGGGCATCAATTGCAAGCTTGGTGGAGATGGTCATGTGTACTACAAACCATTGGCCCATCCTTTGGATTAACCCTATTAATTCCTGTTTCTTTTGTATAGTATATGCCAGTTCATTTTTCAAAGAGCAATATTGTAAGTAGTTGAACAGGTGGGGGGTTTGTTCCTTGACAAAGTTCACCTGTCTTGGGACAAGAGGGTGTTTTCATTGAACAGACCATTAGTAGTAGGTTCTTGACTGGTTGCATGTGAGGGGAATTTTCACCACCTTGGTTTTCCAGTTGATTCATGGATTTATATCACAAAGTCAGGGGTTTCCCAGGATTATATTGTTACTTTCACAGTGGATTACAATGAATCTGACCTGTTGGAGTAGTCCTTCAATGTTAATGAACATTTTGACATAGTACTTTGCTAGTCCCTATTTATTGGTGAAGGAGTCAATGTTGCTGATCTGAATAGGTTTTTCTAGTTGTTTCAGTGGGACATGGTTTCTTTTGGTAGCTATAGGTTACCATCCCACTGGCTCTCTCTCTCATGCCAGCCCTAAAGCATGGTCCATGCACTGACCTTGCCTCATATATACCTATAATTTACACTACCAGTACTTAGCTTTTGTCTCCCTTGTACTACCTCATACACTGTACCCCATGCAATCTAAGTTGCCTCCATTCATCCCAAAGTCTCCCAAGTGTATGCACTAAGGCAACTCAGTAACCCAAATAGAAGATATACTACATATTGCATCTGTCTACTCAAAACCCTTGACTTTATGAACTTTTGCCTTAGCATTTCAAAGGCTACATGCTGTCTTGCCCAAGGCAACACATAACAAAAGATGAAAGCTCTTCCAAACACATTTAGTATCAGCTAGCACACCCCCACAACCACCACATCTAACCCTTAGTGACTCACTATGAACCCTTGGTGGTCACCATGTATCTTCCACACCCTTAACCACCCACACTCTTCTGAAGAAGAAGAAAAATCCCCTTTGGATCCAGAATCAGATCAGAACATCACCCCTTCAAACCCCACAGCTGACCAATTAGCAACCCAGCTAAGTTATGCCATTAGTGCTCAAGCTTCCATCCCATGAAGCCCTACCCCACTGTCCCCACCCACTGTTACTTGAACTCTCCCATTTGCCCCCATTACCACCTCACTTACTACATCTAAGATATCCACCTCAAAACCCATCAAACTAAGATTAGGTACCCCTGAAGCCTTCAATGGTGATTACAGAAAAGCCATCCCATGGCTCAACACAATCACATTCTATCTCGTCATCAATGAGGAAGTCTACAACACCTCCACCAAGAAGATAGCCTTTGCACTCTTATTCATGACCAAAGGCTTTGCTGCCACCTGGGCAGAAAACTTTCAAATTAAAGCCTTTGACCCTAGCACTGGCACCATAGATATAGGCACCTACACTAACTTCCTGAAAGCATTCAAGGAAGCTTACCAAAACCAACAGGTTGTGGCCAATGCCATCTCCTGGTTGGCAACCACTCAGATGGTATACAACTCCAGGAAGAAGAAGTATGACCCCTCCATCCATGAATACAACACCCTCTTTGCCACCTGCAAATATGAAGTGGAAATCACTGAGAACCATGTGTTAATCAGCTACTATGCCACCACCATCCCCATCCCAATTATAAGAAGAATCTATAGAATGGAAAAAGTTCCAACCACCATCAAAGAGTGGCAAATACAAGCCACTGCCTTCATCTCACAGAATGAAAGAGCAAACTGCATTGCTTAGCAATCCTCAAACCCCCATCAACTTCACATATTCTGGCAAAACACAATCCTGGCAAAAGACCCCAACATAATGGATGTAGACATGGTGAAGGTAGAAAAACTAACCCCAGAAAAGAGGAAGAGATCTCAAGATCTCAAGCTCTGCTTCCAATGCCACCAACTGGGCCATGTAAGCTCACTATGCCACAAATACAAAGATGCTACCTCCCCTCCATGAACAAAAAAGACTTGTGCAGTCACCTTTTTAATCACTAACCTTGAGGAGGTCAGTGATAGTGGAGATAAAGACAAGAGGACAGCAGCAGTTAGACAAGTAAAGGGTTTTTAAAACAGGGACAGCCTACAATGCAATGATCACCCCCTAGCATGTACATTAAGATAGCCAAAGAATCAAAATCACTTTCTATTCTTCTGGAACTCCTGGTGTCTCTGTCTTAAAGCATCTCTTCCAAAGCCCTCATCAACAGTGGGGCAGAAATCAACTGTATTGATTGGCATTTTGCCAAAATAAACCACCTCCTGCTGAAATGACTAGAAAAGCCTATCCAGATTAGCAACATCGACTTCTTCATCAATAAACAGGGACCAGCAAAGTACTATGTGAAACTGTTCATTAACATTGAAGGACTACTCCAACAGGTCAGATTCATTGTAATCCACTGCAGAAGTAACAATATAATTCTGGAAAACCCCTGGCTTCATGATGTAAACCCATGAATCAACTGGAAAACCAAGGTGGTGAAAATTCCCCTTGTATGTGACCAGTTAAGAACCTACTACCAATGGTCCATCCAACAGAAACACCCTCTTGTCCCAAGATAGGTGAACCTCATCAAGAAACAAACCCCCCACCTATTCAACTACTTACAATGTCACTTTTTGGAAAATGAACTGGCATACACTGTATAAAAGAAACAGAAATCAATAGGGCAAATCCAAAGAATGGGCCAATGGTTCATAGTATGCACAACTATCTCCACTGAGCTTGCAATCAATGCCCTCAAGAATAAGCTGAAGATCATCCTCCCTGAAGCTTACAATTGATACAAGGATGTCTTTAAGAAACCCTTCTCCAACTGGTTACCCCCATCAACACCCTACAACCACAAGATCAATCTCCATGACTCCTTTAAATCCCAGATCAGTAAAATTTACCCTTTCAACATAGAAGAATGGCAAGCAACCAAAACTTTTCTTGAAGAAAATCTCAAAACTGGAAAAATCTAACCCTCGAAATCTCCACAAGCCTCCCCCTTCTTCTTTGTCAAGAAAAAGGATGGAAAACTCAGCCCCTATCAAAATTACTGTTACATAAATGAACACACCATATGTGATGCCTACCCTCTCCCATTAATTTCAGACCTTATGGATAAACTAAAGAATGCCCATGTATTCATCAAGTTCAACATATAATGGGGATACAACAATGTTTGCATCAAAAAAGGCCATTAATGGAAGGCAGCCTTCATTACACACAAAGGACTTTATGAACCAATGGTTATGTTTTTCAGCCTATCCAATTCCCCTGCTATCTTTCAATGATTCATGAATAACTTCTTCACTGACCTAATTACTGAAGGATGGTTGGTAATCTATATGGACAACCTGCTCATCTTCTCCTCAGACCAGGAAACCTACAACTTATGCATCAAGAAGGTCCTAGAACAAATGTGGAAACTGGACCTCCACTTGAAACTAGAAAAATGTAATTTCAATAAAATGAAAGTTGACTATCTGGAAATGTTAGTATAACTGGGAAAAATTGCCATGAACCCCATTAAATTGGACAGCATCATGAAATGGCCAACCCTTATCTCAGTCAAGGACATACAATTATTCCTTGGATTTACTAATTTTTATGGAAAATGTATCCCCAATTATTCAAATCTTGCATG
>JBBPJS010001506.1:0-10610 GCA_038088835.1 Singerocomus rubriflavus
AAATCGACTTGCGATGATGGGTGTCGGCATTGACTTTTTTTTTAAATCAATTCCGTATGGTGACTGGTATCACGATGGACGGTTACATTAGAGATATGTTATTCTTTTTCTTTGTGTGAGGGTCCTCTTTGGTCACGTGTCACTCTGTCACGTGCACACGGACGAGCGGACCAGAGGCCAAGGCTTGTCTTTTCCTGCTCCCTGACGAAGGCGCTCTTAGAGGGACTCGGGTCAACTGTACGTCGACGGTAATACGCGATGTCAAAGCGACGGGTCACATACTATCACGACGGTGCGTCTTCCAGCGATCCTGTTGTCATATTCGAGCGGGAAGCTCAATTTGGACTCGAAGGGGACATCGGTTCGTATACATACGGCCTCGGTCACCCCATGAAGCCCCACCGAATGCACGTCACGCACGACCTTGTCTCTGCATATGGCATGCTGGACAAGATGCAGGTCCTCGTACGTCCCCGTCGCGCCTTTTACCCGTTCTTGGCTGTGTCGCTCACGCGTCGCCTCATTCACATGTACACAGCGCCCCAAGCGCGCGAGCCCAGCATCGATGACTGCGTTTCATACCGACGAGTACATCCACTTTCTGAACCGCGTGACGCCTGAGACGGCGGAGGAGCTCACGTACCACGGCACGCGATGTAAGTGAACCCCGCGTGTGGGTAGTCCCGACGACACCCGATCGGGACCACCATCTCGTTCCATAGGCACGCACGCTGATCTCCATTTTGTGTCCCCGCTGCGACGACCGCACCCTCCACAAAAAAGTCCTTATGGGCGAGGACAACCCCGCGTTCGAGGGCGTGTTTGAATTTTGCTCGATCTCGGCTGGGGGATCGATAGGTGGGCACACCGTTGCACACATTGTTGTCATGTGAGTTGGGGGGGATCTCCCCCCGTTCGTGCTCATGTGTGTTCTCTCTACAGCGGCAGCCCAGCGTATCGCATCCGGTGCGGCCGACATTGCCATCAACTGGGCCGGCGGTCTGCACCACGCTAAAAAACGCGAAGCCTCAGGGTTCTGCTACATCAACGACATCGTACTTGGTATCCTGGAGCTGCTGCGAACGTATCCTCGCGTGCTGTACGTCGACATTGACTGTCACCACGGCGATGGCGTCGAGGAGGCGTTTTACACGACGGACAGGGTGATGACGTGTTCGTTTCACAAGTTTGGGGAGTATTTCCCTGGGACGGGGACCCAGGAGGACAAGGGGATGGGTAAAGGGAAGTACTATACTGTCAATGTCCCACTCAAGGATGGGATCACGGACGAATCGTTCAGGACGGTGTTTGAACCGGTGCGTTTGCAAATAGGGATGCGCACGCACCACGACCGTGTCTCACGCTCATCATACAGGTCGTATCCAAGATCATGGATGTCTTCCGCCCCGGTGCGGTCATACTGCAGTGTGGGGCGGATTCATTGGCCGGGGATAAATTGGGCTGTTTCAACATCACCATGAACGGGCATGCGCACTGTGTCCAGTTTCTTCGCTCATTCTGTGTCCCCCTCATTCTCCTCGGCGGTGGGGGATACACGGTCAAGAATGTCGCTCGGACGTGGACGTACGAGACCGCGTGTGCGCTCGGCGTAGAGAAAGAGATCGACTTGAACCTGCCCTGGAACGAATACTTTGAATGGTTCGGACCGCGCTACCGGCTTGAAGTGCCGGAGAACAACATGGACGATTTGAACATCAAGGACGGGTCGCTGGACAAGGTGAGGTTCAATGCACTGCACCAACTTACGCAGTTACCCTGTGCGCCGTCGGTTGCGATACATGATGTTCCGCGGGAGAGCGTCGGGAATCATTTGGGACTGGAAGTGGAGGAGGACCGGGAAGACGATGCGATGGATGATTTGGACCGGCGATTAGCACGTAAGCATGCTTTTTCTTTTCTTTTTTTGCGCGCGTGTGGGGTAGAAGAATGAGGAAACACGTCCAGAGCACGCGCGATATCTGTACAAGCTGCAAGAGGCTACTGCCGGATCGGAGTCGGACGAGGACAGGTACGATTCGGACGGATCATCCTACCGCCGGAGTCGCAAGCGGATGAGTATCTTGACAAACCGGTATATCGACGTAGATGGGGGCAAGGGCGTTCCTCGGAGACGGTTCTTCAAGAGTACGGCCAAGTGGGACGAGGCATATGGGCGGGTTCGGCTGGAGAGGGAGGCGATGCTCGAGTTGGGGGAAACGAACGAAATTCGTGGGGCTGTTGGTGGTGGTGGGTTGGCGGCGTTGATGGAGGCGGGCGGTGTGCGGAGGAGCAGACACGCGAGGGAGACGAACCACGACGAGGACTGGGAAGACGGTGCTTCCGTGTAGTGCGTTTCATGCTTGTATCGCTGCACCCACAAATGACCCGAAAAAGGCTAATAATTTGCGTGTGGGTCCATCATCGCGAGTTGCGACGTACACGCAGTTGGATTGCTGTTTCGCTTTTGCGACATCGGTTATATATCACGGCCCACAGCGGACACTCCCCGTCTGATCACCCGCATCGTCGTTCGCTTCACGAGTCATGACCTCTACCGAGTTGACTGTCTTGGGCAGCTGGCGATGCGCTGCGTCCTCTACAGACACTGATCGTGGGGCTCAGGCGATCACTGGTACGCATTCCCCCTTTGCTTTTGACTCTGGCGTTGCTCGTTATCTTGGTGCTACCCACCCCCACCACTCGCATACCCACTACCACTCCTGCTCACACACGACGACGACGACGACTATCCTATCCCTACCACTACCGCCATAGATGACTTTTTTTTGGCGCGACGCGTTAGCTCCATCCTGATCCTCCCTCCACTCTCGATCTCGACCCCTTTTCACTACCACTGCGCTACGCGGCCAAGGTGGAAGGGGCGGGGCCTGTCACGCTCGCACAGCGGCTCTTTAAACCCGGACTTGGTACGTTGTACGCTCCTTGCTACGAACGACTCGGATAGTCTTTCTGACCACGTATGTATGTGTGTTGGTGTTCTCGCCATGTTGGGGTTAGTGTGGGTCATTCGCGAGGCGGTGCTGCGGTGCGTCTGGAGGTGCGTGTGGGCGCTGGTAGCGTTGCTCGTGCTCGTGCTCGCTGTGCAGTCCAAGTCGTATGCGTGAGCGGTGCATCCTCGGGCAATGGCGGCGTGTTTCGTACTTGAATTGTTGGTATCCCGACGCGATTTTATCTTGTACTGGTTCTCTTTGTATGTCCTTTATCTATTCTCTGTCATAAACCACTTGAAGGTGGGTGGCATGTACTGATAAGATCTAAAACATGGGTACGTGCTCCCACGACGGGGATGAAACACGCCCTGGAATGTGTCAGAACAAGCACAGATTTGACGACAGGTGGGAACTGCGTTCGATAACGAGGCTTGTAGGTCTATCTCTTGCGGACGGGCCCTGAGGCTTATCGATACTGCCGTATATGCCCGAAACGGTCCTAGCACCCTCGACCATCTACCTCGACCTTGGTCCTCTCGGAACACGCTCTGGTTGAACGCCCTGCGTCGACCATGTCTTCCAAATCTTCATTCACGACACGCCAGCTCGCACCCGTCGAACCACTCGCACCCAGTCCGACGACGTCACGGTTCGACTTCCGGCACCACGCGCGTACCATCCAGCGCAAACTGACCACGAGAAATGGCTGGTTCGGAGACTACGACTATGCCTGGCTCTGCATGCCCGTCCTGCCCTTCTCGCTCCCGGTCGGCGGTGGCGCGAAACGGCGACGGTCCTCAGGAAAGCTGCCACCTTTTTACGGTGTCAACGACGGGCTGCCGCTCGTCCTCGCCATGGCGAGCGGGCTGCAGCACGCGCTCGCGATGCTTGCCGGCTTGATCACACCTCCCATCATCTTTGCGAACACGCTGGCGCTCGACGCGCAGACCTCGGCGTACATGGTCTCTGCGTCGCTCATAGGCTGTGGTAAGTCGTCGACCCTGACCGTCCCCTTTGTAATCAGGTTCATGAAAAGCTTCCTCCGAATAGGGATCCTGAGTCTCGTGCAAATGTCGCGGATCAGGCTCTGGAAGGGATACTACCTCGGTACTGGACTGTTATCTGTCGTCGGAACCAGTTTTGCCACGCTCAGCACTACGAATGCAGTACGTGTCTTCCCTTTTGATCCACCTTGGAGCTTGAATTCGACCTCAAAGACGCCAGATTTTCAACACCCTGTATGCGAACGGGACATGCCCCTCTGTCACCGCTGCTGACGGCACTGTGACTCGTGGCGCGTGTCCCGACGCATACGGTATGGTTCTCGGTAAGTTGGTCGATCAGGTGCTTCTGTCCGCTAGAGGGGCGTTTCAATGGTTCTGTTTAGGCACTTCATTAATATGTTCGTTCTTCGAAATGGGTTTATCATTCATTCCACCGCGCGTTCTGCAGCGCATATGTCCCCCGATGGTCACAGGTAAGTGCGCCTTATCGACGTACAAGCTTCCCTGGCTAATATGTGGGTTCAGGAACGGTCATTGTCATGATCGGAGCATCGCTCATTGGTTCGTCCGGGATACCCAACTGGGGTGGGGGATCAAACGGCTGCCAAGCACGTCCTGCGAGTGGCCCGCTCTCCTTGTGCCCAACCACCGCATCCAAACATGCCCTTCCGTAGGAGACTCCCTCCCATGTCCATTACGCCCGCATGTCTGACCTCGTTCGCCTAGGTGGGGCTCACCAGAGTTCATCGGCCTTGGATTTCTGTCATTTGTCACCATTATCATCACCGAACTGTTCGGTTCTCCGTTCTTGAAGAACGCAAGCATCATCGTCGGGCTTGCCGTGGGATGCATTGTCGCTGGTGCTGCGGGTTACATCGATGGCAGCGCCATCACGTCCGCACCAGTCGTCACATTCCTGTGGTAATGTTCGATGCTGTGATTTAAACGCGCACCATACTCACATTTTCAAGGGTGCATACGTTCAAAATTGGTGTCTATCCTCCAGCCATCCTTCCGATGTTGGCAGTCTACGGTAGGCAAGCAAGATTTTGCTAATGTATCCTCTTCCGACACGGCGTCTCGCTCTCCCTCTTTAGCGTCTACTACGATGGAAGCTATCGGTGACATTACCGCTTCCGCAGAAGTGTCTCGCCTAAAGGTCACTGGCGATGACTTTGACTCGCGCATACAAGGCGGTGTTCTGGTGAGTACAAGCGCCGTCTGTGCCCTGCTCATGCATTCGCTGATCCGAACTTAGAGCGATGGCTTTGGAGGATTCGTCTCTGCGCTGTTTACCGTGACGCCATTGTCCATTTTTGCCCAGGTACGTAACCATGCTTGTGCCTTTGGCTTGCGTTTTGCCTTCGTGTCACGGGAGGAACCCAACGTTCATCTTCCTCTCCTTTGCTCGTCTTTCAGAACAACGGTGTAATTGCACTCACCCGTTGTGCAAATCTTACTGCTGGTCGGTGGTGCTGCGCTTTCCTCATCCTCTTTGGTGTCCTCGGCAAGGTCTCTGGTTTCTTTCTCGCCAGTACGTCCCTCTCCCCCCACCGTGGCATGGTCATTAACTCGGTTCTCATGACACTGCGAACATTGCACTGTACACTGTCACAGTCCCCAACTCAGTCCTCGGTGGCGTGACCACCTTTCTCTTTGCCAGTGTCGTTGTCGCCGGGCTCCGTGTCCTCTCCTTCGCAGAATACACCCGGCGCGACCGGTTCGTGCTCGCTGCCGCACTATCCTTTGGGGTCGGGGACCTACTCGTGCCGGACGTGTTCACGCACCTGTTTGATAGCGTCGTCGGACGCGGTGTAGGGTCAGGGCTACAGGGTTTGTTCGACGCGATCACGATCGTGTTAAGTACGCCGTGTGAGTGTGTGGCTCTTTGGTTGCGCGCGTTTTTTGTTTGTTTTCTCCCTCTCATGTGGCTGATCGCGAGGGAACAGTCTTGATTGCCGGACTCGTGGCGGTCGTTTTGAACCTGATCATTCCTCAAGAGGTGGCGCAAGATTCGGATGTGGAGGAGGGCATGGGTGTGGGAGAGGCCGGGGCCGAGGACGAAGAGGCGGAGGGTGTGGAGCAGGTGGTCGGGGAGGTGCCAGAAGCGTTGGATCAAGTGCAGAAAGTATGATCGTTGTTATCTATTTCCTCTTTCCCCACCTACTCCCTCACCTTGTTGTTCGCGGAAGAAAGACATTTGGAGACGACTGGTTCATTATCGTATGGATCTCGATGATGCATCTTTATGAAGCGCTCTGTGCGTATGTGCATGCGAACTGCCCAAGAGAAGGGAGTTGGCGGAAGAGCGTTTGTTGCTCTCTCTCTTTTTTTTTTTCTGGGGGGTTTACCATGCGTTCTTTAATGGGTGTACATTGGTTGCACGCTGCAAGAGATGATGGTAGGGAAAGCAAGTTGGCCATGATAGCTGGTAAGGGCCTATGGGTCAGAAGCTCGGGCCTGATAAACTCGGAATGAGATCGGAATTCATAACCACAATGACCTACAAGGAAGGATCAGACGTACATCGAGTATGTGTGTCCGACAGACCGTGATGTTGCACGCGTGAGAGCCCCCGAGGACATGAAAGTCGACATGACCACGAGCAAGCCTTGTTTGTATCGTCGTTGGCGACGTCATCTAGCGTACGAGGACGCTTGGGGCGTGTGAGCCTAGGGCTGGGAAATAGCAGTGATCGATTGATTGACCACATAAAGAGGACAAACGAAAAGCAAAATAAATATTGAGACCCGTAGGTCTACCACTCCGGAAAAGCGTGTCATCCTTGTGCAGGGGCCATGCTAATCTTCTCTGTATCGTTCCAATTTTATCGTGTGCAACCCCGAAGGGTGCAATAATCAATGGACACAGAAAGGGGACGGCAACATACTTTTGACTTATCCTGGCGAGACTTGACAGGGAAATTGCTTTATATAGTAACAATATACCAAATGTGGTATGATATCACGTGCCTTTTTTCCCAAAAGAGCATTCAAACGACTCGCATAGGAGCAGTAGGTATAAAACGTATTACTATAAGTCTTCGCAACAAGATCGCGCCTAGCTAGTCCAAACAACTGCTATACTAACGTCCCCTCGCCCCTCCGCTGACACACCGGACACCCCTGCCGAACCTTGGCACGCACGACCGCCGCGCTGTATCGTCAAAAACGAAAACAAGTCAGCCAACGCCCCACGCTCAAGCAAGGGGAAGAAGAAAAAGCAGCGAGCACACGCACAATGCAATCTTTGAGCTGACCTCGTGCGCGGGTCGGGTACGCATGTCGACGTCAAGGTTACTCTCCATGTAACGCGGAAGGTCGTCCACGCCTTCAATACAGTTGGCATGCACGACATGTCTGCAGAGAAACAGCAGTAAAAGATCTTGTGGCGAACGTTGTAGGGGTTCGTCACACAGCAGACAAGGCGCCTTGGCTGGTGCGATCGTCAGTGAGTCCTGCATCACTGCCGCGGCACAACATGAACGACGAACCACCGAGGAAGAACCCAGAGTTTTGACCCTTTTGTCGTACGCTTGCAAGCACTGCAGAGTCGCCGTTCAGGATGGCCTGGCAACCTTCCAGTAATGATATTTGCAGCTGGAAGTCATGAAGGATCTTGATGAGGGCTTCCTTGAGACCCGGGATCTCGAGGCCATTCTTGATCCGACGAATCAATCGTATTGGGTCTATCTCAGCACCAATATTCTCGAGTAGTCCGCGAATGAATGCTACCCAGCCGTGTGTGAGCAGAGGAGTCGAATGAATGGGAATCCAGCGTACTTGGTCGCGTTTCTGCGTATTTGAGGAGATCCTCCCAAAGGTCATCGTCATTCTGCTCTTTAGCGAACTCGATGGCCTAGCGGTGCTGTCAAGAAATACCACTCTAATG
This sequence comes from Singerocomus rubriflavus, assembly GCA_038088835.1. Taxonomy (NCBI): domain Eukaryota; kingdom Fungi; phylum Basidiomycota; class Agaricomycetes; order Boletales; family Boletaceae; genus Singerocomus; species Singerocomus rubriflavus. Next base: position 7,847 of record JBBPJS010001506.1, read on the forward strand.
GATAGAAATACCCACTTGTTGAAGGTCACCAACACGTTCGATGATGAGTGTCAACGCTTTCTTGTTGTTCCCCATCCGGCCGAGAAGGAGGACCATCTCTGGAACCAAGTCACGACTTCTACAGATATTATATGCCTAGAGGTTGTTGGCGATCTCGCGCTGCAGTAATGAAGGACGTACTTACGCCTTCGAGATTATAGTAACTACTCGCTCTCAGATATTCAATCAACCGCGGTGTCGCGTATTCCGCAAAAAGGGACACTTGAAGATCCGCAAAGTCAGATGCTAGATATTGGTCTTTCTTAAACAGAGCATCGAGATAGTGAAACAAGTACAATGGCCGGGGACGTAATTGCTGCACAACGCGTCCCACCTGTCGACGAATAGGGGTTAAAAGGGTTCAACAGCAGCGATTGAGCGACATACCGGTATCGAATGAGTGTGATTCACAAGCAACATGATCGCTTCGCATTGGCTCAGAGCACTTTCGTGACCCTCTTGCCTGCGCTTCTCATTGAGCTCTTGGTCAAACTCCACCAGGAGGAGCGCTTGATCTTGAACGTCGGTGAATAAGTTATGCTCTCTGATGAGGTCAAAGACATTCGGTCTGCGTAGCCGCAAGAAGAAGGGGAGAGCTTTTCCGTACTGCCGATTCGCAGTGTACCTGTATATTCAGGGTCAGCAGGAAAGGGAAACATAGCACAAACGTTCTTACAAATCAGCAAGGCACTCCATTAACGGTATGACGTCCGACCCTTGTGGTGCTGAGGAAGATGAAGACGGAATCCTATCAAATTCTGACTGGATTGCAACAATGACCGCGGGGATATCATATATAGAGCTTGGCCACTCATTGATCATCTGGCGCAAAGCCTGTGAATGGTAATCATGAGTACCGTGGAACACACAACACCTAGTCATGTGTGCTCACCAGTTTATCGTTACTCAAGAAATAGCCGAGTATCATCTCGTAGACCAAGTGTCCGAGTTGTGGAGCAGCTGTCGGAACATAAGGAATAATTGCCTGAAAACCTAAATCAGCCGTTCTCGGCATCATATGTGGTGACCCACCTGCAGCTGGTACTTTTGTGCAAACACGAATATCCACTCCTCCCACTTTCCAACATTCTGACCACAGACCTTTGGACACAACCGAGCCGCTTTAACGAAGTCACCTATTTTAAGGCCAAGGTGGGTAGGACATCAACAAGGAAAGGAAAGATAGGCGGACCTTCACCAATGAGGTGCTTGATATAGCGAGCACCAATTTGAATAGGATCTATCCTAGAGTCTGGTGTTTCCGAAGTACGATCCTCTTCGCCAAGTTTCTCCACTTCATCCAGGGCCTCTTCATATCGCCTATGTTCTACAAGCCAGGCAATGTGGTCCTTGCGATCCCTCGGTCGAACGAGAACGATATCCTTGGGGCTGACTACGACATAGCACCGCTCCCCGTCTGTTCCGAGTGGATTGACTTCGGCCAGATGGTAATCGTTGCAACCCCATGCATGGTAATTGGTTACACTGAGGGCATCGGCGGTGAGCTCTTCACCAGAACGTGATATGATGCGCAATTCAGGACGCTCTGCAGTCTTTCGCGCCTGGCGAGCACGATCATCCGTCATCTCGTCGCCGTATGTATCTGGAGGTTCGTATGCAAGGATTAGGAATGAAGTCAAAGTGACGGCAAGAGAAGTAGCGCCATTCTCTGAAGGCGGATGTTGCGGGGGCATGGGATGCGGGAGGATACCAGAGACCATGCAGTCCAACTGAAACGCAGCCGTGACTTCGACAACCCAAGGTGAAAGTTTGGGGCCACCTGAAGGGCGCGCGCGTATCCGCGCAACTTTGATGTGGTCAGCCCAAGCAATGAGTAGCGTAGAATCATCCTGCCAGTACAATGTGCACTTGAAAAGGTCGGCTCGAGGACTATCAGACGGTCGGTCGATAAAGGTGATACGAGCTTGAGACTGCGTATCGTAAATCTTGACCCCCTAATGTAACGAACGTCAGCGAAATGGAGTCAGGTAAAAGAACCAAGGGACTCACAAAATCGTTTGCCCACGCAATAAAATGTTCTCTCCACCGTACATGCCATATGGGACCTTCTGCCGAATGAAGAATTGTCTCCTTATGGCCAAGCCAGCCCTTTTCTCGCAGAACTAGTGTACCCGCCATACCCCCACATACAAATGCTCGAGACGCCCTCTTGGCAAAGTGAGGTTCAAGGGCAACAGTACGTATTGGGCGTTTCATGTCAAAGACGTATGATTCTGTCGTGGACAGCGAGTGTACGACAACCTGCCCTGGTAACTGGCAAATCAGTAAGTCGAATCTTGGAAGAGATGAACTTCTTACCATCAATCGATGCAGTCCCAACGAAATCTGCTGTGCTATCCATCTCTATGTCGCTCACAGAAGCTTGGTGGGGCTTGAAAGACTTGATACGCTCCCCAGCTAGATTGAACACATGTACAATACCACCATGAGTTCCAAGGGCCTAAGATCAAGGTGAGGCCAAGTGAACCAGCTGGCATTTCGACAGCGGAACATACCAGACACTTGTTGGAAACTGCAAGAGTAGAAGCCGAATCCTTCTTGAGTAGATCGTTGATGGCGCCACCCATGCGCTCATATTTGAGGGCAGGTTCATCCTCTTCGTCATCATCGTCCTCTCCCTCCTCCTCATTCACTTCTTCTTCGTCTTCTTGCTCGCCACCATCGTCGTTCTGGTCATGCTCTACCTTCGAATTCAGTAACCCTT
>JBBPJS010001507.1:0-10608 GCA_038088835.1 Singerocomus rubriflavus
CGATCGTCCCCTACCCCTGCTGAAGTGTCCTGCACCGGACCTATCCCTTGCGCCATCACAGCAACACGTCGCCTACCCCGCACCGGACTCGCTGTCGTCGCTTGAAGGACCTGCGCAAAGTCAAGTGAAAACGAAGAGGGCGTTGGGGGCGGTAAAATGGGCGTGGTTTCGTGCGAGCGGCTGACATGAGCGGAATAAAGAGAAAATGAAAACACGAACAAAGAAAGAAGACAGAGTCGACACGCACCGTCCCAACTCGCCACTGCAACACACCGCCCATAGATTGCTGAGCACATCACCCGCTTGTGAGAGGGGTATCTCGACACTTTGGGTATACGCAAGATAACACACATTGTACAACAGCATTGCAAATGCTGTTGTAAAGGATGCTTTGGGTTCTATCATGGGTACGAGAGTTGTTGAGGATGCTATCGTCGAATCTGCTGGCAGCGCAGACGTCGGGAGAGGGGTTTGTGGGGACGGAGGTGACGAGGTGGATGGGGAAGCTGTAAGATGCAATGGCTGTTTCGTCGTCCATCTAGACACCCAATCCACATGAAAATTATATTTACACCTCCCATATTGGATGAGAAGAAAATGAGAAGACGTACTTGGCCCAGTTGCCACTCTCCCCGCCTTTACTAGCTCCAATCCACGGTTGCCCAACTCCAAACTTTTTGCCGCTCCATTCTGTCTCGAAAGGGAGCTTGACACCCAAATAAAATGTGAGTAGTCCCAGAAAATGGATGGTATGGGTGATGACAGCGTTGATATGGTCCGGGGGATAGCCTGTGCCATGAGAGTATTTCGATCGTGATGACAAATGAGACTTGTAAGCAACACACGTACGCCGAATATCCCCCGGAACGGGAAGAATCAAATCGCCAATAGTCCATTCCCCCTTTGTCCCAGCCTTTCCCCCGATCGGGGGCCGTCCGCCCACCTCGACAACATGGAAGACTTCGACGAGCTCCTGAACGAGCCCCGAGCGAGCACGCGCGAGCGCCGTCGAGAGTGCATGTAGCTCTTGCGTCTCTTTAGCAGTCAGAGTATCCAGTGGTGGTGCGGGTACGAGACGTGCGGCAGAGAGGGTCCGTCGACGCGCTGCAAGAGACTCGCGTAGCTGGCGTAGCCGCTCACGCTCTGAATGGTTAAATGGTATCAAACGAGGACATGCATGAATACGACGCATTAATGAGTCATGAGGTCATTCGAAGGATTAGCGAAAGGTACGCACTGGCATCATTGTCCCGTCTCAGCCTAGCCAGTCCTTCTGCGAGCTCCTCTACACGCCTCTGACAGCTCGCCAGCCCAGCCCTCGCCGTTCTCGCCCCTTCAATCCCCTTGAGGGCCCGCGAGGCCTTTGCGACTTGATCGTCGCGGTCCTTCCCGAAGCGCTGCGTCTGCAAGCGAATGTCACGTAGGCTACATTGGAAAGGTCAACTGGCAGCTGATCTTGGCGTGTGTTTTGACTTACTGATTCCGCAGACATTGTTCACAATAAAACTGGCGTTGTCTGAGCTCACAATTCTTGCACTCCATGGCATTATGATGTCTGCTATGTGATTAGACTCGGTGCGCTGATTGTACTCTGATGACGCGTAAAAGTACGAGTGCAAGCCAGAGGATTAGTCACAAACAAATTTGGATAGCTCCTAAGGCTTAGCTAAAAAGGAGTACAACACCTTTACTGGCTACATACGTTAACGTGAGAGAACACATTGGAGTAGCTACACTACGAATCGACCTTTCTCAGTATACTTCTTCAAACCCTCCGTCCCGCAAGCGGCTCACTTTAGTTGCCCGCTGCGTCCAGACATCATCTGGGCCAGATCTCCGCCACACGTATCCAGCTTTGAGTTGTATCTCCTGCAATCCCGGACAGTACCTGTTCCACGCGTGAATGAGCTCCCTCAGGACGACCTCTTCTGGCTCTTCTGGACTTGTCCATCCCACATGCGAGGTCGACGATGACGACGATGTGCCGAATTTGGCTTCGTCAAATTCGGCATCGTCGAGTTCACTCCGCTCAGGACCGTCGACCCCCATGAACTCCCCAAGTGCGAGTTGAATAGACCGATGTGGATAAACGCGTGCACTAAGGCTGTCCACCATCGCACCGACACTGTCGACGCCAGGAGGCACAACTTTGAATACGCGGACAGACCACAAGCGAGGCATCAGTCCGAAGAAATGGGCGCCCATGCCCAATACCATTTCCTGCATGTACCAGGCCCTTTAGCATTGCACCTCGTCATGGGAAAACAAAATAATTTGAAATGGGCACACCTCAGTTGGATCCCCTTCTTTATACATGATCTCGAGTCGCTTCAAGCGACTGAAATGGTGGAGGACGGCATAAAGAATTTCGTCATCCCACCAGCCGATAAACAGGGAAAGACTCTCGAGATCTAGGCAAGCACTGTCGGCCTCGATATCTTTGAATGCTTTCTCCAATGCAGTCAGGCCACCCGTGGGGTCTCGGAGGCTGAGGTGTTTTAGTCGACGTTGACCGCAGACAACGGACTTGATTGTCGTCAGTGGTCCCTGGTAGTGCGCAAGATTTGGTAGCGAATTGTCAGGCAAGCGGAGCCAAGGGAGGTAATTTCTGATCCGCAAGTCGGCGACGCGGGGACACTTTGCCAAGAATTCTGCAAATGGATTGATGAGTTGGTCGTGTGGCTCAGAGACGTAGGACTGCCAAGATTTTTGCGTTGGAAACTTGACGTCAATAGTGTGAATGTGAGGGGATGGAACCGGATCACGGTGAGAAGGGGGAAAGAGCTGTGGTGTTGATGTGGCGTCTGTGGCGTGGAGGGTATGCAACGGTTGTAAAGTAGTCACGCCAGGTGGCAAGACGACGACGAATCCCTGTGGCCAGTTGTTGGTCGTGTTGAGCATTTCACAAAAGTGCTTGTAGATATAGCAAGTCCAGTCGAAGCGAATGATACGGAGGCGTTGACCCTCTCCGAACGCGCGGAGCTCACGTGAATCTCGGCGGCCACGAAGGCCGATAATAGTGAGTTCAGTGATGGGAAGGTCTCGAGGGTGAAGGTTGGTGAGATGAGGACGAAGGGGTGCGGTACAGTTTTCGATAGAAAGTTTATCGAGTGCGGGAAAGCGATGTACAAAGTCGTAGAAGGTATCCGGGAGGACCATACTGTTGAAAGTGAGTTCTCGGAGGTTGGAAAAGGTCAGCGCGTAGTTGTACATGGTGTCGGTGACAAGGTCCGAGGCCAGAAGGTCGACGGGGCTAGCAATACCGATTTTGTCCAAGACACGCGCTTCATGGGCGCGATTGGGCCTGTGGATAAAAGTGATGTCGCCAGAGAGGTGTATAATAGCTCTTGCACGGCTTATTTGCTCGATGCGATCCAGCTGAGAGGTCGCTGTGGATATGCCGATGGTGAGTGCACGAGTGACCGAGCGAAGATCTGGATTCTGGTGAAGGAAGACATGGTTACTGATGAACTTGAGCGGGTCCGTCCAGATGATGTGTCTATAGAGGACTCTGGTTCCGAGTGACTTGAAGCGTTTGTTCGTGCGTACGACAGATGCGAGGTCTCTTGGGGAGTCCAGCTCCTCAAAGACAGTCATCCATAGCTCATTGGGAATGGTGGTCATGATGGTCAGCGATCATATGAGTCGTAGGTGGCTGTGACCGTCTTCAAAAAAACCCTTGACTAACCCGCCATGTCCATCAGAACCTCGGTCGCCCCTCCTCGACGGGTGCGCGTCGTGGTTACATCCACACCCGTGCCTCCTCGTCGTATTCGCCGACACCCCTCTTTACCAGCCCCATCTGTTTCGCGCACTCTCCCCCCGCCCAACGACCATTTCAACGCCGCTCTGTACACGTTCAAAGCGTTTTCCATTGCCACTGCCATCGTCTTGTCGAGTGCAACTGTTTCCGTTGTTGGCGTCATGGCCTACCTCGATGTTCGCAATGTACGTCCATCCTAGACATCCGCGCCTTAGGATGGCTCATCACGATCCATCATAGACAACAGAATTTGCTGCACGCATGCGAACGTGGGTATCACATTCCATGCCACTGTTGACAGCCAAAATTTATCGACGTCCTACCCTTCATGACTCGGTGGATGACGATCTGGCTCTCCTTTCTGCGTCGACACCACGGCATGAGCTCTCAACATCATCGGTCTTTGATCACGATGCAGCTCAGCAAAGACTCGGGGAGGCATTCGACAAGGGAGGAATAGACGAATGGGCAGTGGCCGCGGCCAGAGAGATGGAGGCTGAGCTTGAAGTGGAACGTTCCCGGCTAGGCAAAACAACCTAGAACGTCCACGGGATCATCCACTCGACCATAACTGGTGAGTTCACCTACTGCATCCAGTCAACTACTGACATAGTTTCATCGATTTACGTCCTTTCTATGACATCTCATTCACTCTTGGGTCTTTCAAATGTTTCGTGGACGCAGTGGAATACATCCTCTGCGAGATCTTTCAATGCTTCTAATTTGCCCTTCCAGAAACGATCACTCATCGGCGAGATTGAACATGGTGAACGCAACGGATATCAATCATATGAAAACGTTCGCGTTTTGGCTGTCGACGACACGGACACAGGGACATCCACCCTCCATGAGGGCTAATGGACTGGAGCATCGATCATGATGCTTCGAGTATGTGTGCTGAGCGAGGTATGGCACCCGTAAAAAAGCCTGTTGCATTCAACGAGCTTTGAGCGAAGAGATGGCCATACCTGTATCGCATGTCGCCAATATAGCTGATCATACCCACCGCGTGGGTGTACATTTCTCATTGGGCCCGGCCTCCGTATACCGCCGGTCTTGTCAATACATCCGCGTCCCACTACCGCATTCGGTTGACCTATCTTTGTGGGTTCCAACTCGTCGGAAAAACGGGTTGCACCTTTTTATTGGAGTGGCGTCTGCTACGTCGTCACCACCCACCCCCCTTTCTTTGGAATAGTCAGGAAGAGAACGAATTGTGGCTGGCGAGTGCTCTAAAAGGCGTATAATTTCCTGCTCTTACCGGTTTGGATGGCATTTATCACCTACCATTAAGTTGTTTATCCTATAACTAAGAGCCAGCAGACCTTTGTCGGGTTGCGTTCATCATACCCGTCTGGACATTACTCTGATTCCTGGTAGCTCACCTCCACGGCCCTGGAAGGAAGGTGGCAGAACAGTGATAAATCCATTGATGAGAACTTTTGTAAGGCTCGAAACTGCTTGGCCTACACGACCCCTCCTACTATACGTATTATACGTAGTTCTGGTCCTTGGAGAAGGGAGATGGACGGAGAACTCAGGCTAAAGAGTGGCACAGCCTGAAAGTCTGTGCTCCTAGATGGTGCTAGATTGGCTGGAGTCAGGCCTATAAACTTGGCTTTTTTCGGATACCAGGCCAGCGCAATATTAGTACATTCTGCAGAGGGCCCTACAATGTGTTCAAACCTAAGTTCCAGTAATAATCCTTGACACTGGTCGCTCTGGTGTAGTACGGGCAGTTGCATTCCAAAGTGACGGAAAGCATCTTTTGGGCGGGAGTAACGACGGGATTCGATAATGGCAACTTCCAGATGGTGAAAAAGTCGAAAGGCAAACGGCGCTGGAGTTGCGCGCTATTTGCACGTCAAAGGATCATAAATGAATAATGTGTGGAGTCTTCGAAAAGGGAGCAGTCGTGTGGAATGCAAAGCAAGTGGATGCTATCCACATTTCCCAGACTCGGCCAAATTTGCTATCGGGATGTAAGCCCATTGACATACATATCACGCGCACTACAGTACATATCTCGCTGCATCACATAGATGTAGAGTAGTCGCCATATAGATCGTGGTCCAGTTCTGTTCTGCCCGATCCCTCAGTGTTCCCGCCATTAGCCATGGTGGGCTTTCACGGGACTTGGGACAATGAAGCGAGCATCTGGAGCATTGCAACTGGGGAACGACTCGTTGGCCCCCTGCAACATACCAATACAGTTAATGAAATCACGGTGGACTGCCTGTTGGAATGATTCGGTCCGCATCTTCAACAGTCGCAGTAGTGACCAGCTCATTGACATCGACATCATTATACCTAGATTCGGCTCCATTGCCACTCCGCTCGCGTGGTCTTTCGATGGCAGATTCTGACATCGGCGACTCTTATGCAATGCGAGCAATCGCGTTCCACGATCATAGGAACCATCTCTTAGGTGGAAGTAGAGGTGGTATTTGGCAATGGCGACTTGCAGACAGATTAGAGGTTCGAAAGCAAGAAAATACGCATGCTGGCCATTGCTGTTTCGAGGGTCTACAGGTGGATACTCTGCAGGGCCGATAATGGGATGAGCGTGTGGAATGCAAAGTTTGATAAAAGGGTTGTCCAAGCGGAGCATAGAAGCATTGTGAGTGCAGTCGACATCTCTTTCGACTCCACCGGATTTACCATCGGGACTTCGCAAAGAACAGCAAGTGTCTGGAGCGTTGCAAGTGGAAAGCAACTTGTTGTACCCGCTCGAACATAGCAATGCGGTCAGTGGAATCAAGTTCTCTCCAGATGGCGGGGGCGTCGTTACCGCCTGCGAGGGTGAACTGATTCACATCTTCGACAGTCACGCAGGCAGAGAGCTTGCCAATATCAACAGTATCACACCCCGATCCACCAACCTCGTTACTCCTCGTATGGTCCCTCGATGGCCAGTATATTTTTGTTACATCAGATAACAGGACAATCAAGTCATTCGCTGCATCGACAGGGTCTGTAGTTGTGCAGTCCCAAAATCTCTATGAGGTCACCTCTATTGCACCAGCCGACAGTCCATCGACGAAGACTTTCGATCTTCTTGCAAACCTCCGGTCTTTCGACACTATCAATTCTATTGCTCTATCTAGCAATAGAAACTCATTTCCATCTTTGTATCACATTCCATTCTGTTCTTGGACACAACAACTCTCTATCGCATTGGCCCTGTTATTAAGGACAGTGACGGTATATGCGCAATCGCAATTTCTCCAAATAGTAACCACCTCGTAAACGGATTCACAAGTGGGAAAATCGTCATCTGTAGCCTCAGTGGTGTTCTCTCGGATGTGTATGTTCTTTTCCATGTAAGCACCCATTTGTTCACATGGTTGGTATGTTGTGTAATTCCACTCCACTGTACCGGTACTACATTAGGCACATACTCCTGAGGAGCCATGACCAGACCAAATGGCTCCGGCATCGGGTGATGAGAACGACAAGTTCCCGATTCCACCTGTAAGCATTTGTTGTTCCGTTACCAAAATGAGATGCGCTGATTTGGTCGTGGGCGTATACCAGGAAGAACCTCAGATATCCAGCCCAAGCCAGTCCAAAACGCGCAGTAACGACAGCAATGGTGATCTCCTCGAGGTACCAGTCGACTCCTCGCCCAACTAAACAGAGTTCTCACATAGCACAGGACAAGGTGCCATGAGTGCACCAGCTGCTTAGTTCAACTACGAGGAGGTTAGCGACCATTACAAGGCTCTTATCTTCCCGATGCACCCGATGCCACATGTATTGTCTCCTCTCCCGAGGCGTGTCCAGATCAATGTCACGAAAATGGCAAATCATCTAGGAGCTTTCTCAGGTTTAAAAAGTGGTCTCGAGGTATCAAGCAGAGTGACAAGGATTTGGATTCGCACGAGCTCGATCTTATTCCCGATAAGCGGCGTCATTCCAGCGATCGTAGATGCCCCAAATAAAATTAAAGGTCATTCGTGGATGGCAGCGGGTAAACGTAGGCGAGTGAGTGCTCTCCCTTGGTGAATGATCAGAAGGGGTGGGTCTAACTGATCATATCAGCGAGCGATCGAAAGATCCTTAAAGGTTTGTTCCTGCTTGAGTTTGAGTGCAGAAACTCATCAGATGTTGCAGCGTAAACCACCTGCCAAGGCTGCTCAAGATCGGGATTCGAGCAAGAGTGCATCTCATTGGAGACAAGGTTCTGCGGATGTGAAAGAAGCTAGCCAGTGTGTCTTTTTTTCTCTCTGTCGCATATGGTATCTTGACAACGACGATATTAGGAGCAACAAGCAAGCAGTACATCTGCCGGAGTTATCCATCACAGAGTGCACATCCTCTATTCCTTATGCCTATGTTGACAGACTTAAAATTAATTCCATCAGCGAGAATCGAACAAGGTTGCCCTCAAAATCATAATTATGTTTGCTCCATGGATGTGTTGTGGGTCATGTATTGAAGACGACACACATTCACCTACATGACTCGGTTGCATTGGGAATATGTAGACGTCAAGTTGCGGTTGTTTGAGTTCACATCGCCTCGCGGCACTACTATCAGTATATACAATATAGTAAATGAAGTCATGTTCGAGATCGCTCAGATAATCTACTCCATAACCTGGTGGCAGGACCGCGTAGCGCGAAGATGCGTGAATTGGATAGTGCCACCCGACAAAAGTAGATTAATCGTACTTCAGACATCTTCTGCTTCATCGAAATTTTGGCTCTTGCCGTCTCCCTCTGGATTCTTTTAGGTGTCTCCGACAGCGCTGGACGAGTATATTAATTCAGGGTGGGTGAGGTAATAAGCAAAACAGTCAAGTCACTTTGTATGATTCATGACTTAGTCAAAGGTCAACTCATTAATTAAGTCAGATAATAGTTTAGTACAACCTGATGATATTCCAAAACATATCTCAGTGAATAAGCGTGGAAGAAGAGGACGAGTAGACACACTCGATGCATTGATGTAATGGAAGAGAAGGTGGTCAGCGAAGCGAGCCTGTCTTCACGCAGAGACGGCGACCATGGAAGGCTTTGGCTCGTCGTGGAGCGTGAGCTGATCAAGAGCGTTCTCGAAGTGATCATCATCGGAATGAGATTCTGACTCCTCTTCATCTTCCTCCGGCTGGGACTCGTCGTCTGGAGGCTCTTCTTCAAAATCAAGCTATCAAAGAGAACAGGGGAGAGAACGGATGAATGGATGACTTGGATTCGAACCACGTTGCTAAAGAGCATACGTACTGGATCGTATATGACGCGGATGATCAGGCTACAGCTGGGGCAGGTCGCGATGTCTTCGTAGTTCGCGAGCTGCATTCGCGAGATTTCGAAGCGATCGCCGCACGGACAAGGATAGTGATAAACCCCCTTTGCTTCGTCCCAGCTCATGTCTTCTATCTCGATTTCGTCGTAGTACGCGACCATTGTGAATCAAGAGAATAACGGGATGACGATTGTCTGTGACAAAGGATTTCTGCTGGGTTAGATCCTATTGATCTGTCAGCGTGGGTGGCTGTGACATTCAACATTGCTCCCAATTCGCAAATTTGCCTTCGACCTCCAGTCATCCATGGCATCAAGACCATCCCTAGTCATCAAGGATCTTTATAACCTGCCATGCATGAACATCAAGCCTAGGAATTTCGATGCCCTTCTTCAGCGAATCGCATGGGTATAGAAGTATCGCGGAATATACTGTATAGCACCCGGCCACATCGTAATTCAAACCCCGGTTCAGATAGTATTTATACACCATGACCAAAGACAAGCCCGGTGCAGCATCAGCCAGAAAAGTGGCCGCAAAGGCTCAAAAAAAGGCCAAAGCCGCACAAAAGACCGCACGCAAAGAAAAGAAAAAGGTCGGGAAGTCCAAGCGCGACAAAGATGACCAGGACGACGAGGATCTCGAAGGTCTCCTTGAAAAAGTGCGTTTTCCGATCTGTATTCCGGACCCTCCCCGCGCCTCCCCCGTTCTATCCATGATCGTTGTCTTTGGTTTTGATCAATACTACTCACTGTTGCCATGTGTATATATTTTCAGTAGATGAAGCAAGAGTGGGAGGCGGCGCATACGGTCACAGAAGAACTTGTAGAAGGACCGCCGAGCAGACGTGCTAATGCTACTCTGACGGCATGCCCGAACGGAAATTACCTCTGGTGCATCGGAGGCGAGTACTTTAGTGAAGACGGAAAAGCCGTGGGTACTGCGTCCACGACCTCTCGCGGTTCTTGCTGACGCTCTGGCCCTTAGTATTTTTACAACGACGTGTTTCGCTACTCTCCTGACAAGGCAGGTCCAATGAACGACTCAAATTCATTACCCTACTGAGTGCCGCATAGGACGAATGGCGAAAATTCGTTTCCCAGACCTGTCCTGGTCCCCGTTCTGCTCATAGTGTGGTTGCGTCCCCTGCAGGAGGTGGAAAACTTTATCTCTTTGGTGCGGCCTTTCAAAGGTTCCCTCGAAAGCCTTGTAAGTTTGCTGACGATGACTGCTTCCCACTCGAACGTGTAGGTGGCGAATTCTCGTCCTTGTATCAAAACAGCTTTCACCACTATCGCGATTTCTGGATTTTCGATATTCCGACGCATACCTGGGAGAGAATTGAAACCAAGGTGCGACCCACCGCACGATCTGGTCATCGGTAGAGTGGGGACCCTATGCCTTGTGTGTCGTGTCGCTCATGTGTGTGCGGCTTTCGATCGTGATTAGGATGGCCTCGTGGAAGCATTTCATTGTCTTGTTTGGCGGATTTTACGATCCCGGATATCGAAGTGAGTGTATGACAATCTTGGGTTCTCGATCTCGGTTTTGAGCTTGTGCGATCTTGCATCATAGCTCAGTACCTCAATGATACG
>JBBPJS010001508.1:0-10605 GCA_038088835.1 Singerocomus rubriflavus
AGAATACTTCCCCGCCGCGACCCGATTCACGTGCAAGTACTGTCTTTGGTGGTGACCGCTCACAGACACCTGTCGGACGTGTCAACGGGACTCAGGCAGCACGCAGTGATACCCCTCCGCAGCCATCTGTCTGGGATTCCATGCACGCACCAGGACAACAGTATCCTAATTTAGGACCTGCAGCACCCTACATGAGAAGAGCAATTCCGACGCCGTCGTACAGACCACAATCCGTGACGTCCGCATATAGAGCGCAATCCGTTGCATCGCCTACGCCCAGCACCGTCTCTCTCACGCCAACTGTGGATGAAGAGGGGTGGTGGTCGTAGGTGAGTTCTTGGTGAGACGCTTGTGTATTATATACGCTATGCCCCATTTCGTGTTGGGGATTCAAATTCAACCCTTGGTTATATATATCCTGGATCTAATCAGTCTGGTTTTTCGCTATGGCCTGACCGCTCATTGTTCACGCATTCTTCTTTTGACTCGATTCACCCACACGTCCATACCTCTTGTTGCCAGTACCTTCACACAATGACCGCGTGTCTCTAACCCGTCTTCAGTCCCCTTGTTTGCATTGACTTGCAGGAAATCATGGCCACTCTTATATACCCTTCATTTGTTGCTACAAGGTATAAATCTAATGGATGCATTAGTTGTGTGAATTGTGTGGGTTAATCAGAGCAGGAAGGGAGAGGAGGGATCAAGAGTATACAAAGAGTAGGAAGCTGGATATGAACTGTAGCCTATGGACCCAAAAAGAAGGGAAAGTACAATCATGCATCAGGCCATATCCAGGATTCAACGGTTTGTATTGCGGTGTCTGAAGCGTCTTGTGGAATACTACCGATAAAAAAGCACGTCAGAGAAGACCAGTGAATGAGAAAAAAGCGGGTTCTCCCTGCCGGGAAAGAAGACAACTCACTTCATCTTGGGGTACCACCTTCCGTCCCTGAGCTCAAAGAATCTAGGAATGAAAACCTCTCCACTTTCGTCACGGCGACGACGAAGGTCCCGTTGGGCATCCTCGACAGCCGTCTTTGCTCGGGTAGCCGCTTCCATGTCCTTGGCCTCGATCGCCTGCGTGAGTTTATACCATAGTCTAAGTAAAGAATTGATTAATGAATTAATGCGGCTAGAAAAGGTCGAGGGAAAGGATGTCACAGGTGGAGATCAACGTACCGTCTGGATTCGTACGGCTCCTGCTCGTCTTCCGGTACGACATATTTCGGTGCAGTGTTCTGACCATCTTTGGAAACGTCAAACAGGACACGTTTCGCTCCGCTCTGTTGGTCAAACGAACCAGCAAGGAGAAACGTCATTGTGTGTCAAGGGGCCTGAGGGCAAACAGGAAGGAAAGGGAAGAGGGTTGTACGAACAATGTTATTCTTGAATTCCATGACGTGGCTCCATCTGCCTGAGACTTCACCAATGTCATAACCGGCTCTGCGAGCCCGTCCTACGATCGCGTTGTACGTGCCCGAGAAAAAACCCTAGGATGTGAGAGCTAGAGTCAGGCAGTCAACGGACGGGATGGAGAAACTACCTTGGTCTTGAACTCGAGGTCACAGCACAATCGATGTCTCTCGTTCTTGACGGTGCAGGTATCGCCGAGCTCCAGAACCATTTTACCAAAGAGAATTCCGCGTGCGTACATATTTGGCATTGTGACAACGTAATCTGGGATTGCTGACGCTCAAAAGAGATGGTCACGTGTGGAGAGATGAGAAATGGGACATACCGCCGTCATCGGGCATACCCAAAAGCGTTATTCGATTCTCGCCCTCCATCGTTGTGGAGACGCTGTTGCCCAAAAACTTTGATTTTGGTCTCAGCTCACCAACGATGCTGAGATGGTTCTCGGGTGATATGTAAAAGAAGGCAGAAATGGGAGGGTGGTGGGACACTGAGGGCAGACAAGACTCAGTCAGGGACGACAAGCAATATACAAAAAGGGGGGCGAACCCTGTTCTGCAACATAAAAACCTCGCGTGCCGTTTGAGTAATCATACCGGCAGCGGAAGAATTCCCCGAGCACGGGGTTGTATCTACAACTGATGGTCAGCCCTCGACTGCGGTGGTGCAGTGGGATGGAGATGTACGGTTTCTTGACACCCCTCGATTTGATGTGCCATCCTGCAAGATAATACTGCAGTACACGGATGAACCTCTCTTCGGGGTCAACGCAATGCTCCGCGCTAGATTCGGTCGTACGATGATGGTGGAGGATTGAAGGACGTCGTTGGTGACGTGAGGGCCACGCCAGCACGAAAACCAGATGAACGCGGGAAAGGGAGGGGGAGACGAATGGGCCTTAGGGCACTCTGGTGATAACACAATGAAACAATGGGATGCCCTTACCCAAAGATGAGGTCCGGGTGGGACATAAAGTCCGTGATGCGCTCGAGCATACTGCGAGGCTCGAGGACAAAGGTAGGGAATGTCACCTTTGAAAGGTCCATACCTACTCTGGAAATGGAGAGGCGGTTTTAGGCAGGGCAAGGGGGGACAGAGAGAGGCAGACCTAAGCTGGGATATCAGGGAGGTGATGATAGAGCCCTCGTTCTCGTCCCTGCATTCGTAGTCAGCGTCCGTGTAGCCCATGAGTGACAGGGAGGGAGGGATGGTGAGTGTGTAGGGATGATTTGACAAAGAAGGGGTGGATGGGGATGGAAGGACAGAAAGGCGCACAGGATTGATGTATCATCAGGCTCAGTATCCTCGGGTGCCCTATCTTCCACGGACAGGCCTCGTGCCCTACGAATATGGGAGCCTGCCTGGCTGAAAAGGCCCATCATGGTCGCTGGCTGGCAGGGTGGGTTTGGATTGGTGCTAGTGTAGGCCAGGAGGCCAAGTGACGAAGCTGCGCGGCTGCGGCGAGGCGTGCGGTATGGAAGGGTTGGAAAAAAAACGGTGAGCGTGGAGTGACGGTGGTGCGCGCGCGGCCCGTGATGAAGCCACGGTCAAGTTCAATGAAGCTTGCTCAATCGCTCCACTCGTCGTCGTCGTCGTCGTCGTCGGACGAGCTCGACGGGTCCTGGTCCCCTTGAACGTCCTTGTTTCGGTGGTCTCAGGCACTACGCTTGGCACTCACACCGGCCGTCCCAAGTCTTGGAACAGCAAACTCATCCCATAGTACCCGTTTTCCATCGACTACAGCGCAGCGACTACGATACCAAGTAGCTGTGCCTTCATCATTCTTCACTCCACGCCCTGACACCGTCTGCCCATCGCCACCTCAATCAAACACAATCTTGGTGGCCCTGCCTGTGATATCGTCCCTAAAGAATGCCCCATACGAACTGTGCGTCTTCTTCTTGATCGTCATCGGGAATTTCTGCAGTCTGTCTGCCATCTCGTCGAAATGAGCATCTCGGAGCACACGTGCCAGCTCGCCAGCAAGAGCGCGTTCGTGCTTCTCTCCCGTAAAGAACGTGATGGACTTGCCACTACGTCCGCCTCGGCCTATGGGTAATTTCGGGAGACGCCAGTTGGAGCTGCTTATTTGATTATGAAACAACAACTTACCAGTTCTTCCAATCCGGTGGATATAATCCTCAATGGTCAACGGAAAGGTATAATTGATGACAACGCCAACGTTTGGAATATCCAATCCCCTCGCTGCCACGTCTGTCGCAACTAATAACTCCGTTTCGCCGCTCTTGAACTTGTCTAAAGCGTCCATGCGTGCGGATTGCGACATGTCCCCATGAAGCGCGCCAACAGAGTATCCATGCTGGCGAAGCGTGGATTCAACTCGCGATGCTTCCTTTTTATAGAGCGCAAAGACGAGAATTGTTTCAGAACTTTTCTTGGATGTTTTCTTGCGCGCGAGCGCTTTTAGCGTATTCACAAGACGAGAGCTAGAAAGCTGGTAAGGATTTCAAGGAATTTAGATATGGTGGCGGACTCGATATACGTACTCCTTTTCCCGAGAATCATCAAATACCTCGATGACCTGCTCGACACAGCTATTCGCCGTCAAATCGTCGCTGCCCACGGTGATACGTACGGGGTCCCGCTGAAATGTGCTGGCGAGCCTCCGCACTGCTTCAGGCCATGTTGCGCTGACTAATAGTAAGTCGTGAGCGACAGAGTGACTGACTGAAGCAACGGTCAGGAACGCACACATCATTGTCTGCCGGTCAGCTCCCTGCATTGTGTAGGAAATTATTTTCCTAATGTCATTCTCGAACCCACGGTCGAGCATCCTATCAGCCTCGTCCAGCACTAAATAATTGACCCTGACATTGTCAAAGAGTGTCGGGTCATAAATGGAGCATCCTGGAAAAGTAGACATACCTCGATAGATCGCAAGCACCAGCGTCTACCAGATCCAATATCCTCCCTGGCGTCCCGACTACTATCCGAGTCGCTTTCCCATCTTTATTCGCATTCCTAAGAGCATTGACCTGTGGTTCTTTGTCAACACCACCAAAGACAGCAACACTGACAATGCCGAAGGGAGCACCGAGGGTTGAGAGTGTATCATGCGTCTGAAGAGCGAGTTCACGGGTTGGAGCCACGACAAGAACGGACACCAAATTCGCAGGTCGTGACTTTGATTTTTTGGTCTTCAAAGCGTCCAGCGACGGTTCAGGAATGAGTCGAGCGAGGGCGGGTATGCCAAACGCTAACGTCTTCCCACTATTTCTCGACTAGTCAATTTTTGAAAACAGAATGAAACAATACTGTGACCAGTGCCATAGAGCATGCAGTATCTCAGCAGAACATACCTTCCTGTTTCAGCAATTCCTACTACATCACGACCCAGCAAAGCCGGGGGCCACGCACACGCCTGGATCGGAGTGGGCTCCCGAAATTCCTTGAAAGCTACTTTCAGAGTATCTGGCACCTGGAGCTGGTCGAAAGAGGTGACAGGGATGACCGTTGGATCAGAGGGTCGTGTATGTATGGTGATCGAATATTTGGTGAGGAAGGCGGAAATATCAGTGCCCTCCGTAAGCTTAACGGTTGTTTTGGTGGGAGGGAGTAAGGCATGGCCATCCTCCGACAACGTGGCAGATGCAGATGGTTGAATACGAGACCTAGATTCAGTCGGCTTATCTCTTTTCGACTTCTTTTGTTTTTTGGGGGGACTGGTTTGTGCGTAGCTCGTGCCATTTACATTGCCTTCGGGATGGCGTTTACGCTTCCTAGTCTCTACGGTGGTATCTCGTATTATCACATCTGATATAGAACATGTCAGAGCATGTAGCACACAAACAAGACATAAAAGGGGCTCACCTGTATCTATTGCTGCTTGGTCTACTGAAACAGGTTTGGGGGAATTACGGCTTGTACTGTCCCGTTTAGATTTTTTCTTTAGCTTCTTCTCTCGAGCCGAGTCGTCTTTCCCTGCAAGATGTTATGTGGAATCTCTGGGCAGCAAACGATTGCGTACCTATAACCATCGGATGTTGTCTGATGTCGACGTCAGCGATGAGAGTAGGATCTTCATCTCTGGACGCGTCTCGTCGCTTTTTCTTCTCAGCTGGCTTATTCACCCTGGTCAATGTGCTGGATTCTGTGCGATAAAAGGGGCAGACCTTTATCAATGGCCTGGCCACGAGTGGGACCTGTTTTCTCCCTCTCTTTCGACGACTCGATTCGTTTGTCGTTGGCCATCAGATTCAGTTGTAAGTTTGCAAGTTGCGCAATGCAGGCAATATACAATAGTCACGTGCCAGCAAGCGTCTTTCGGATATCAACTCGACGTCCATGTCGATGAAGAAGGCTTCTCGTTCAACTGGTATCATACCACCCAACGTCTATCTTTTGAAGTTGGCCCATCGACACCATGTAAATGGCCAGCTTCAATACTCGTATCATGCCACAACTCACCGTCAGTGAGTGGACATCCAAGGCGATTCTGACAGTAGTTCGCGGCTCGAAAAAACGGGAAGAGAACTACAATGATTGTGCATATGCATGACGACGCAGAGGGCGTGGAAGACCCAGCTGTGCGAGCTAGAGGCACTCCCATTCACCACTCCGTGGCACAACATCGTAACGTAGTCCTGCCTGTCCACCCCCTCGCCCGACCCCCTCTCCTTCCCCCGACCAACCCATAGACATATCCGAGCTCGATATTCCTTCCCCTTTCTGTGAGACCGGTGTGCACCTACCCTTGTTGGGTCTCAAGGGCCACAGGATCAAGAAACGTGCTAGCACTGGTGCATGCACATCTCGCTCATTTTTTAGAGGCGAAAGCAGACTTGCGCCGGACAAGCCTATTTATCATTCTGACGGGTCACGTTCTACCTCGGTGTTCTCACCTCCTGCTAGAGTAGTGACCAGGGAATGGTGGTCAATTGAGGTGTCTCCCCTGGGGATAGGCTTGTCAGTGCTGCTGACGTCGTACGGGGTCTGATAAAGACATACAAAACTTGTGAGCTGTTTACGAGGTGTGTCCATAGGGTGGTGCTAAATCTATCAGAAGACCTTAGAAACCCCGACGATCCAGAGGATAATTCGTTCGAGATGAGGGTTTCCCAACTGCCGATCTAGAGCACCCTAATAGTTATGCTAATGAAAAGTACGTACTTCGTTACCTTTTGTCCTCGCAGTCAATGGCCTCATGTTCTCAATTCCGTGTAGATTCGTGTTATTGGTACCTAAGGACAAGGATTATTACAACCCTATCACGTGTTTGGAACAGTCGCTATCATCGATTGTATGCACAGTTCTTTACCTCTCACGGTCTTTCTTGACAATCTTCGGGTCTCCCTTAGTCCGCCATCCCTGTTTGTGGTGAACGAAGCGCTGAGGGCGAAATTCGTGGATCTCAGGGAAGGTGCAGTAGTCGTTTTACTAGTACTGTTCGTGGTTCCCAATACTCGCATGACCGAGCGCAACGTACGTGTGCCAAATTATTCTGTCCGCTTGTATGGTACCACGATCGTTTTACTTTCCCACAGGTCGACGATATCTGTGCCATCTTCGACGTCGTCGAACAGCCATGTCGGTCTGGGAGCGTCTCGTGGGGGAGTGGCGGTGGGACATACTATCTGCATCGCATTGATAGGGTGGGGTATGCAAATGTTAAGCGACCATTTGAGAATTTATGAGCAAAGAGTGCGAGACGGCAGTGACAGTGGAACAGAGCCATTGATCTTTCTTGAGAGCTATACTGTTTCTTTGTTTACAGATGTTGGACAGGGGGGGACAAACACCT
The DNA here is from genome assembly GCA_038088835.1 of Singerocomus rubriflavus. Lineage (NCBI taxonomy): Eukaryota > Fungi > Basidiomycota > Agaricomycetes > Boletales > Boletaceae > Singerocomus > Singerocomus rubriflavus. The sequence goes on from JBBPJS010001508.1 coordinate 7,178, forward strand.
TTTTCGGCGACATCACTTCGTCGCGTTTGCTGTCCTCGTCCTGACCGAGGTGTCTTCCCCCCTCTTGTAGCTCTAACACCCCTCCTTGAACAACGAATTGCAACCCATTACGACGGCACATTTATCTTTCGTCAGCCATGGGTGAGTCACAGGTGTCTTGTGACCCGAGGATTGCTCATACCCCCGGACTCTGCAGTCCGATTTTGCATCCTATTTGGAAAATCAGTTTTAATGGGCCCAGAAATTGATGAAACATGCACACTCTCTGAGCTGTTCGAGTGTCTTGTTGAGAGCGAGCCAGTCTTCAAGGATATTCGACTTTCCGACTGCCAATCCTATAGAATTGACCCGCCGGTGGAAAATACCGGAGATCCTAAGGCGGTTACAGAAGCATGCATGAATGCTCAAGAAGGTGGTAGATGGCACCAGGTCCATGCCATTTCCTTCGTTTCTCAGTTAGCAGATCGTGCGTATCTGAATCAGAGACATGCATGTCTAATTATTATGCCACCCAATGGTACGTCTGCTATCACCTTCTGTGCCTGTATAGCTCATGTAGTCTATATAGATAAACGGATGGAAGAACTAGTCGAATTGGGAGACCAATATAAACAACCGTTTCAGTGCCTTCAAGTCATTTTGAAAAGTACCCGCCACTGGTTGAAGAGTGATGTTACTTACAATATGAAGGGTGGTCATTACTGGGTCCATGGAGAGGCACGAGGGAATGATGCCATCAATCAGTTGGAGCAATCCTTGATAGCACGGCGCACCTATTCTGTAAGCATTGACTATTTTCTTGCATATGGTGCTAAATCCTTTAAAGCCCATTTGGGCAAATAAGAGATCTGGGGTGTCTGACTTTTGTGCAGCATCCCGCTACCATGACGAGTTTCAGGAGTATTTCCAACCAGAGCGAGATCCACCACACAGTGTGGAGAACCGAAGAGAATTCATTGCGTTTTTCTATGTTCTACGTTGTCATCAAGAAGATTCAGCAGCTGTTGCCAGGAATATATCATCCCACTTGAAGGCAAACCATCTGTCCAATTTCTTCTTTGCACCACCCTTCTTTTCTGGCCAACCAGAGAATCCTAGAATCATTTTCAATGTGTGCGTAGTCATTCTTATGTGGACCACTTTGCTTATATTTCATGCAGGGAGTTATTCTGGAAATTCCCCATTTTTGTGGCCACCCGAGATGAACCAAACAACTGGTACAAGTTTAAGCCATGCAATGACTTCAGTGTCATTGATTCCCGTTTCCTCTGCCCACTTATGTTGTGTGAAGTCATATCCATGGCTTCTAAACAAGATAGGTGGCGCATGTTAGTCGAAGCCATTGCTGCAGCTCGGATTGGGCATTACCTCCAGAGGCCCCAAAGCAAGCCTTTCTTTGTTATTGCTATTTACCTGCAAGCAAATCTTACTGTCCAGCGGTTTATTGTTATGCAGACAAATGAAGATGGCCAGGTTTGATTCTAGTATCCTGCTATGTCTGGTATTGATGCTGAAACTGGATACAGGTTTCAATTGCTGAAAAGAAATACAATCTACTCCATCAGAGTGAGGCATTGGCATTTCTCAGAGAAATGTACAACCTCCAGCAAGAATTGGTGACCTTGGCAAACACATTTGATGATATAAAGCATGATGTCCTTGAGTGCATCAATGAGGCTGCCAATTCACTCCTCTCTCTTACAAGGCTGAAAACAATAAAAACAACCACCAGGACACAGCCTTCATTGCAAGACCCTGTTAGCTCTTCCATTATTGGACAGCAAGCTTCTTTCACTGGTGATCCTGAAATTTCTAAGCATTTAAGTGAAATAGGATACAAGGTTGACAAGGTACTCTATGGGGTAAGAACTTATTATTCAAGTTAACCAGAATCACTACTCATATTTGTCCATGCAGTTCAAACATGTGGCAATGATTTCTAATCAGTCAAATGGATTTGACCATGGATTTCTCAAAATCACAAAGCGAGCACGAGAAGTGGAAGTATTGCAATTCCTGGCACAAATTGATTCCCCTCATAACCACACCATCTCCGGCATTCACATATGGACTCATTCCTCTGGGTGGTTTCTCATTTGCATGCCCTCTGGTGGTGGCCATCTCACAGCTCTTCGAGAACCTAACAAACATGCATGGTCAGCTGCCATACAGCTTGTTGACGGGCTGTCATTTATGCATCAGTATAATGTTGCACACCGTGACATCAAACCAGCAAATATTGTCATTCCCCCTGGTGGAGGTCGACTTTCGATCATTGATTATAGTGTTGCTATCTTCGTCAATGATCCCGGCAAGAAATCACATGGTGTAGTTGGTACAAGGGAGTATATGGCACCTGAAGTTCTTTCTGGCGGCAGTTATGACGCCATTCGTGCTGATCTTTGGTCATGTGGAAGAACACTCAAAGAGCTGTGCTTTTTGTGTCGGCCATCAAGTCACTGCACATTCATTGACAAGATCTCAAAAGAGTTGATGTCTCCAGATCCAGTTCATCGGCCAACGATGTCAGATGTGTTAAATCGCATGATGGCCTTTCAGTCGTCGCTTTCAGACCCTTGGAGTATGAATGTTGGTAAGCATCATCTGATCATGTCCTTTAGGAACTGCTTGCTCATTTCTACAGAGGCTCCTGCATAAGATTTCACCTTATTGTCTCTCTTTGACATACAGTTTTGGACGTCATCACTTGTCTTGTCGCACATTATTTTGAGCATATGTATAATTGTTTTGTACCTGGCTACTAGTTAATTCATCCAACTCTAGTGCCCACAAATAAAAAACCAATACATCAGCGCCAAGTCGTTGGGCTCATGAAATCTTGTCAAGTGTCCTATCAACCTCGCCCAGTACAAAATAGTTGACCCTGACGTTACCAATGGGAATCGGGCTATAGGTGGAGCATCCTGAAAACGTAGACATACCTCGACAGATCGCAAGCACCGGTGCCCTCTAGAACCAATATCCGTCCCGACTACTATCCTAATCGCTGTCCTATCTTTATTCGCATTCCCAAAGACGTTGACCCGTGGTTCCTTGTCAACACCACCAAAGACAGCAACGCTGACAATGCCGAAGGGAGCACCGAGGGTTGAGAGTGTATCATGCGTCTGAAGAGCTGGAGCCACGATAGGAACGGACACCAAATTCGCAGATCGTGACAACGTCTTCCCACTATTTCTCGACTAGTCAATTTTTGAAAACAGAATGAAACAATACTGTGACCAGTGCCATTGAGCATGCAGTATCTCATCGGAACATACCTTCCTGTTTCAGCAATTCCCACTATATCACGATCCAGCAAAGCCTGGGGCCATGTGCACGCCTAGATCGGAGTGGACTCCCGAAATTCCTTGGAAGCCACTTTCAGAGTATATGGTAGTTGAGCATGAAGTCGAGACTCGACTCCG
>JBBPJS010001509.1:0-10604 GCA_038088835.1 Singerocomus rubriflavus
CTATTTCCTACATTCATATAGCTCTTCCATTCTTCCATCTTATGAATGCCTAACCTTTTACACATGAACATTACCCTTTACCCTAGATCAGTAGCATTAATTCCTTATACCCTAGACCCCTAGTCACAGCTTGATCTGTGCACCTCATATAACCATATATAAAGGGGTTGTGCAAAAGGCTGAATCCTCCAGCCTAATCCACTTGTTTAAACCCTCTTTCTACCCTGCCTACCAAGGTGGCCTAGTGAATGGTACAAATAAAAGACAGCTATTTGCCTACTGGCTCTTCATTGAGTCTCTAGGAGTGAGGCATCTGGAGATAAAGCCAACCTTATCCCCTTCTCCCCTCTCTTGTATTGAACTGTTTCTTGCAATACCATACTGCCAATGTTTAGGCCAGCAAGCAAGCTTGTACCACATCAAGACCCATCCCAGTTATTGAAAGTATAAAAGACATTTATTGTATCAAGAACCAATATCAGAAATTACTAAAAACTATGTGACAGTTCAGCTCTAATCATTTAGCTGACTAGATGTTATATCTGTGACCTCAATAGGCTAAATTGCCATGCAGATCTTATCATATTGATCTATCATTCTAAATAAGTTATGCTCTCAGATAGCATAGTGGCTCCTGTAGAAAGATACTTGGGGTTCTCTGTACAGACCTGGTATATATGGTGACACTGTTTTTATTCTCAAGGATGACAACCTGGAAACAGTCATGCAATTACCCAAGGCTTAGAACCCTTGCCCCAAGAGCTGAATATGATTATGCATAGTACATTAGGTCTACATAGTAGAAGGAAGACAGAACTCTAGTGCAAGAGTCTAGTGGTTATCAAGGACTTGCAAAAGTAGTCCTGAAGATCTCATTATAGATAGTCCTCCTAATGCACCACCCCCTTTTCTCATCCAAATTCCCTTCTGCTGTTCAGCACCTTTCCTCACATCTGAATGTCAATGGTTAAAGCCCCATATCAATTCATCCTGGTTATCTGCTGGGTTGTTGGGTTTAGTTGGCAGAGTAGTGTAACTCTTTGGTTCCACAACAATGATAATGTACTAAAGATGTGTCTCATATTTTGTCTCCTAATTTATATCACTTCTGAAGAATTTAAATTGCTTGTCAGCCTTCCAGTCAAGAGAATGATCCTCTCCTTTTCTTGTGGAGGAAAATTAGCCTTTTTCCAAAACTCCACACAATTGCAGATGAGTCACAGAAGCTAGATAAGATGATCAATTGCCATGTATGTCAGTTGAAGAGTTTGAACTTATCAGTCAAGCATTGCAAATGACTACACTGACCTCCACTGGAACTTTTCTGGCATAGTTATAATAACATGTTTAAGGTTGCAAAATCAGTTCATAGGGACTTGTATCTGAAAAGGAAGGGGAATGGGAGTCAAGTTGATTCTAGAGACAGATCCACTCTCAAGTTGGTTTTTGTACTCAGCTGAGCTGTAGGCTCAAAGCAAGGAAAGATAGGGGCCAGCATATTCAATGATCAGATCAAAGGGTCACTGGTTTGGAGGAAGTCTTATGCCACTTGGGTTTGTTGGTTCTGACAAGCCAAATAAGGATGATGACTCATCACACATAGGAGGACAATGGCTCCTCACATACAGTAAGCAAAGGGGCAAATTGCCTTACCTTAGTCTAAGAAATAAAGGAATCAATTGCTCAATTCCTCCCACTCGCACTACGCGTCTGAGTCTGCTGTCGCATCATCCTATCCATTATTCTCACGGTCGTGACCTCACAAGAGGGTTAGTAGTAGAACAAACGGACTCGGTCAAAGCTGACATGAGTCTGTACCATGACTGTGCGAGGTAAATTGGCCAGGGTAGTACGCTTGCTCAGTCTACAGACTGATGCCAACACGGGGAGAACCACCTTGCCAGTTAGCCCAGTTCAATATAAAATGTATAGCCATGCATTTCCGCGTGCTAGGTCGAATCTCGGTCTACTCGAAAAATACACGCATGAATCGCAAATTCTGCCAACGACCACTGCTACAACTCGTCATGCAAAGACTCGGATTCTTCCTTGGCCAGCGAACCGCCGCTCAAGTTCGTCTCAGGTTGCGCATTGCTCCCAGCCAACACGTTTGAGTCCGCCGTCGCCACGCTCGCGTGGATCTTGCCCTCAGCAGCCAATCGACGCGCGAATTGAGCGATCTCATTGTCATATTCTTCCCATTCCGGAATTTGACGTGCCCGGGACAATTTTGGTTCTTTCTGTGCTCGGATGGATTCAATCAGTAGCATGATAAGGAAAGAGGTGAGCTGAAAGACAAACCGTGAGGGGGTTTTGACACAGGTCGATCGTTTTTGCACGATGTAGCCTGTCTTTGCTGCCTGTAGTTGGTCTTCAATATCCCACTGAATGTGCAAATCAAGGAGCTGACATACACCATGTCTCACACTGAGCGGCCATCATTAGCATCCTATTCTCGTCGACAGTAGGAATCTACCTACCCATAGCCAGTCTTCATGCAAGGAGTACTGTTCCCATGTCAGCAATTGTCTGAATCACAAATGAGTCCAACTTACGATCGGAACTTGGGCCTGCAAATTATTCGGAAGATCTTCATTGAGAGCATTGATCAGTGTTTCTGAAATGATGATCGGGCAGCAAACCTTGATCCAAGTTTGCTAGTGAATTGGGATCTTGAGACAATAGTTGGTAAGATCCTCGGAGAAGGTCCTTCGACCACGGTAAGCGTATGAATCTTATCGCCGTTGTCGTGTACTCACCCCAGCAGCCATCTACATCCATCGATCAGAAAGTACAAGCACAATTCATATAAACGATAGAAACGTACTTGACGGAAGCGAACGAGATCTACGACGTAGAGGGCACTCAGAGAGGGAGACGTGAGGATGAATAAAGCTGAATTCACGAGAGAGCGTACCTGATGTGATACGGTCTGCCATTCAGGAAATCACGCCAATAACCCGTTTTCCAGAAACGGAACCCTTCCATGTCATGGTTGTCATCCCCCATGGGCGTGTAACCATATGGTGCTCCATGTAAATGTAGATCAACCAGTTCTTGTAGGTCTGCTCGCACGATCTGATCAGCGTCAACAAAAATCACCTTTTTGAGGTTCATCGGGAAAAGGACGTCGAGGAAGAGGATTTTGTAAGCCCATATGATGCGCTGCTTTTCCTTCTGTGCCCTCAGCCACGACGGCCATTTGTAAGTCACCAACTCGTATTGGAAACCATACTCTTCCGCCATGTGTGGTATGAATTCCTGAAAAACGTGCCAACACACAGGATAAAGGAATTGCCGGCCACATACAAGGAAGGAGGGGGAGAGGAAGTTCTCGATAAACCAGAACTTGACGCTGCTCTTGGTGTTGCGCAATACGCTCAAGATCATGATTGAGGCAAAACGCTGTGGGGTGGCGAGCTAAGAACGCAGTCGCCGAGGCCCAAAGGAAATCCTACCTCGTACAACAGGCCAGACGCCACAGTGAATATGTTGATGTCAGCTTGAACATCGCCTTGTTTCTGGATGGCCTTCGACTTGTCATCTGCTTTTGACATGAAGATCGAGGACACTCTAGACAAAAAATCAAGGTATGGATGAACAGTCATCTTGTGGTACTTACTTGGACATCCAGCTTTCTATAACGTTCCCTAATCCATTCTCGGCTTGCGATCCATCGAGGACGTCCAGCCACTCCATACCAGGTTTCCGAGCGAGCCGAGGGTACAGAGTAAGACCGTCAAAGCTCATCACCATCAACTCATCACCAGCTTCGGTTATCGAGGGACTATTCCATCCCTCGCTCCCGACACTCTCTAGCTCGTAAATGTCTCTCCCACGACCTTGTCTAATTTCGAGTCTGAACGTCCCTGGGCGTGCCTTGAATTGCAAGTACCCCAAGTTCACCACGACCTGCGTATCGTCGATGATCGATCCATCGTTGGTGCTAACGAGTTGGAGCTGGACACCTCTAGGCGGGCTGACAGTCTTCAGCTCGCGTGCATGTCCTTCCACGACGAGGTAATCTAGTGCAAACAGTGCTCGGACACCTTGAGACTGGTCTTGAGGGGAGAGCTTTCCAAGTTGAATGTTGTCGAGATCGTAGAGGGCTTCACGTGGGCGGACAAGCCAAGAGGGTGGAACATCCATGCCCAAGGTGTATATTGGTTCCAAAGGAAGTCCATTGAACGTAACCTTGGCAGGAACTTCTTGTCTACAGAATTGTCAAAGCCAAAATATCCAAGTCCGAAAAAAAAGGCCTTACCCGTTGGCGTCATAAGCGAGATGTGGAATGACATTGTAACGATAGAATCGTTTAAGTGGTATCTGAACTCCGTCGGCCGATCAGAAAGAAATTTGCGACCAAAACAGCACCTTCGTACCTCAGTGTGTTGTCTGGGATTAAGGTAGACTTCAAAAAAGATATCGGGAAAGAATTCGGAAGACCGCTGGAGGACAATTGGCACCGGCTATGCAAAGTGTTCCCATTCGAGAACTTACTGCCAATATCGTCGACCACCGCTGAGTGGTCTCGCTCAAAGGGTCCATCAATAACACAACGTGGCTCCGAGCAACCCTGGAATCACCAATCCAAAGTGTACTGCAAACGAAACATGATCAAAAGATAAAAACAGTATAAATCGGAGGAATTCACGTAAAGTCCCCAGAAAGCAAATGGTAATTCCGCGTGCGTGGTTTGGGTGCAGAGTCGAAGAGACCTACGTCAGAAGGATCGGGCTGTCGATCAGCATAAATGATAGAACACGCCATCGAAATCAAGTCCGCGCGCTTAGATCTGCGTCGTGCGTTTGTCCTTCAATTCTATCGCACAACGAACAGGACGACATCACTGACCCATCAATGGTGCTATCTTCACCAAGAATGTCCTCAACCGCATCGGCTACTCGACCGACACGCTGTCTAATCTCAAAGTATTCCAACATCTCGAAATCCTCTGCAACAAATTGGGTATTTGTGTCAAAGGGCCCAACAAGCTGTTTCATGGAACTATTCATGAGATCAAATGCGTATGGGGTCTAACGGGTGACATACTCTTCCGTTAATCACAACGGCTCTTTGACCAGGCTCAAGTCCGAACTGTCGCGCGACTAGACGACTCGTTTGTAGGATGTGGGTGATATCCGCCGGGGTAGCCTCCTCCCCTGTCAGGGCAAATGATTGCTGTGTTCCGGATGCGTGGTGTCCGTCGGATCCATCGGCTAACATCTCCAAGATGCGCGCGGGGGGGACATCACCGAGACTACCTGTATGCAAAAGGGTGGAGATCAACGTGGAAATAGGACCAGCGGTCTTGACCTCGGAATTTGGGATAAAGGTTACCCGAGTTCCGAACGAGTGCACCTACATCAGCAGCGTGACGATGAACCTCCCCCAAGATAAACTGAAGCATAAATACCATGAATTTCAGGGACTCCCTTGCCAATTCAAGGCCTTCATAGGATTCATAGTCGGCAATCACATATACAGATGCCACCAGATCATCACTCTGACCTGCTTGCCTTGAAAATAATGAAGCGAAATACAGAAAATGGACGCACTTGGGACAACGAAGGAGCCATTCGTAGGCCGAAAACCAGTTTTAGAGAACACTTCGGGCAAGTTGAACATTTGTAAACTGTTCTGATCAAGTGCATGTCCACGACCAGAAGGGCTATCGACAAAAATATACGGATTTCGACGGGAGAGCGTCGAAGGAAGGTCGTAGAAGAACGTTGACATCAAGGGAATATCGTCATCTGTGATCTCGCCAGTATATACCTTGGAGGGCGTCAATAGCAATACATCGATCAGTGTAAATCGCACACACCATCTCCTGAAGAATCTGTAATTGCGCTGTAACTTCACTAGACACTTGTTGAAATAGGTTCTGCAAGTCCGAGTCCCATTGAGAGGCTCTCAGATACTGTGGATGTATCACTCACATCATTGATGGCGAAATACCTTCCATTAACAAATGCGTGACCTTTCCCTGCAGTGGCTTGAACTCCTACACCTAGTCTTCGACCGTATTTTTGTGATCGAGTGATGATATCCTCCCCCGTTACCCCGTCGATGAGTGGAATATTCCCTCGCGCAACCTCGGTAAAGTCGTCTTCAGCACCAAGCGAGCGGAAAGTTTCTTGTACAATTCGCCATGATAGTGTCGATAGACTGTCCTCTGCGTGGGCACGTGAGATCTACGACGAATCAGAAGACATGTCGGTAGTGGTGGTTTAGGATCTACGTACCCTTTGGATAAATGCTATCATCGGATCGCGTCCATATTTATGGTTAATGTAGTACACGAGGCGAGTCATCTTGAGACCTGTTAAAGGGTGAGGACCGAACCGTACAGAATGCCTTTATTGACTTACTATCGCCCTCGCCTTCTGGGACAAAGCCCCATCTAACCGAAAATCCGCGAGCCACAAAATGTTCAGATAGGGTGCTCAGAAGTGACAGAGACCGTGTCTGTGACAGATCAAGGATGAAAATTACATTGACTAGATTCTGCCGAATTCTAAACATGGGTGAAAATAGTGACATCGCGTGGGCTTGGAGAAGCTGTGAATGGTAGCATTTTGGGTCAGAAGTGGTGATCAAGTAGGGAAAAACGATACAGACAGCTCGTAAAGATGGGTTGAATTTGGCGTAGTGAGCATCTGCAACTAAATCGTTCCAATATAAAATGGTACCTCCACCTTCTTGCCTGTCGCTCGCATCAACGAGCCCTTCGAGATACTCGGCAAATTTTTGGGAGAGTGAAAAAATTTTCTTTTCTTCGATGATATCGATGGCCTTATCCATGCCAGTGTGTGCGGCGAATCCTTTTGTTGAATCATGCATGAATGCCCTTTTAGACGAGAAGCCAGGTTGCTGGGATGTCGAATGAGCGGGGTGCGTAAGAAGCTCAATCGCCTGCTTCGTCGTCAAACCTAAATCAACAAGAGACTGGACAAGAGCGCGTTCACGTTGTAGAGTGCGCAAGAGCCTAGGTGCCCAGTTCCAGTTCTTCAAGTCGACAGATGTAAAGTGATTCTCACCCAAAGATGCCCGCCGCGCTACCCTCGTTCTCGTTGAGGAGCCGTCCGTTGACCCAGGCCATATTCGCACCTTGGGTGGCCTTTTCCCAGTTTTTATCGACTTCGTCTTTCACTTCCTTGGATACTTGAACTTTGCGCGCGAGCGACGTTGCATAGAGCGGAAATGAATTCGTGAGTGTTTGTAAAAGCTCCACGTTGGAAAGTGCCACAGTATTGTAGTTATCCCAACATCGATGGACGCACGACCCCAAACAAGGCTCGTTGGCGTACTCTAACACGAATTGGATCGCTTTTACACCAAGATCTGCAGAATAGTCACAAACCATCCTCTCCAAATGTGATCATGGAACAAACCCGCAATCTCTCCAGATGTCAATGGCTCCCCATTGATCGCCCTTGTTTCGGCCTCTTGATCGATGTATGGTAAATGATCGAACATACAGGTAAGAATTTCTTCGTTGGAGGAAGGTATATCATTCCTCTTCTCGGGTTCATTGGGGTCCTGGGCAGTCGCATAGGCTTGATATTGGTTCCTATCGTCGAGAACAAGATAGTCCATTTTCTTAAGGTCGAGAGCAACGCCGTATCCAGAGAGGTGAGTCGATAGTTGACCCTTTCCATGTTCGACAGTTCCTTTTGCCCAGCGGAGTACGTATTCCACCTTTGGCTCTAAACTGAGCAAGGCTGCATGAAGAGAATGGAAGGATGGCGCAGTAGGGTCGGCAAAGTGGATGGCGGTATATTGGGGTTCCTCTACGAACAGAGACGTTCTGTGAACATGGTCTAATGGAAGACGCTTCAGCCCTGAAACGACGGTGCGATTGTCTTTGGAGTGGACAAGCCGAAAGAGTGTTTCAGCGTCACAGACGACTTGGCCATACCAGTCGACCCAGGATGCACACTCTGGGGTGTGAAGTTTGTGACTACCTGCCATATTTGTAAGGTGACGGTCATAGTACTCTGCAGAAGCAGCCAAGCGAGGGGTTGCGGCATGCAGTGCAAGGCGGACACGAGCGGAATTGAGGGTAGCGTCTTGCATATGATTGGACGCGGCGGTAAAGACGGCGCTATGTGCCTGTAGGGGTGTAGAGGGCCGCTCTGTGAAGGAGAACATGGAGAGCAGAGGAAAGAGGACCAAAGGGTCCTCCATGGCGACTGATTCGCTGAGAGCCGGGTGAGTGGAGAGGGGTGAGCGAGGACCGAGACTTACAGTGCTTCGAGCAGAGGATCGCATGGAGAGAAGGAGGAGCGGAGGGTGACGGTGACTGGTGGAGACGCGCTCAAGGCATGGAGGACAAGCCCTGCGAGGACGAACAGCGTCCGGGGTAGCGCCATACCTCGCTTTAACGACTCGTCGCGTCCAGGTCGACACGTCTCCATGTCACGTGGTGCATTCTTAAAACTCCGCAACTCCGCTCCCTCAGCTATATATATAAGACCGTCGAGGCTACCCGTCTCTCTCAAGCCATGACAGCTCGAAAGCTGCAAAGCTCAGCACGCACGAGACGCGTCCCAGACGCCTCTTTTTTTCTGAGCGGGAAGGTCTGAGCATCACTGTCACCCTCGATCGTCTCTTGCAGGGACCAGTCTTGATGGACTGCGCGACGTACCAGAAACGCAGTTGCCAATGGTTAACTTGGACATGCGTCGCGGTGACTGGGTGGGTGTCTCGTTTCTACTGTGTTTGGTTCAGCATTCTCTATCGCGGTATTGCATCTTTGGATGCACAATATGGTTTTCAGTCTAACCCTGACTGTGGGGTGCTTGACTTGGTTTACCCGACTCCAAGAGGAGCAGTGCAGCTCGTTGCAGGGTTCGACGCCCAGCTGCTTTGGGATCACGGTTCTGTGCAGTTGAGGTGCCATCATTATCCAGAACTTCCCAAGTGGATTACCACTATCTCTGGGACCACCTTGTCCATTGTGAGCTGTTTCTGGCCCAATGACTCCTGCCATATTGTCTTGCTTGCTGGTGACCAGCATCATGATAATGGTTTCATTCATGGGAGCTATTATTGTGTGCCGTATGAGGAGACGAGTTGGACTATTGTCGTAGAATGGGCTACCCATCCTTTAGAATTTGTGGCTCGCGGTCCTAATCGGTTGCGAAACTTATTCAGACTCTTCTCGGACTGTCATGTTTTGTTCCTCTAGTATGCTGTTGCTTGTCGCATGTAGTTGTGTTTTCTCTGTTGATGTCCTAATCAAGTTTAAAATTTGGAGTGTTTGGCTGTATTGTGGAGTGAGTGAGTGCTATGAGTGTTTTGACTGCAATGAACCTGTGTGCAGAGCCTGACTTGTCTCTTTGGGGATCAATGTGTCAAGTCAGACGGCAACCTGGGCGATGCGGTTCCATGGCACGCTGTCAACGGCGTCTCGAATTCGGAACTTTGCGTGACTGTCTAGAATCTAAGGAGACACTGCCAGTCTACTACACAGCCGTGGGGTCACTCGTCCTCATGACTGGCAATTCCAGAATCTACGTGACTTATCGCCGCCTCGTGTGCACGATCGAGGTCTGGTCAAGCTTCCTTTGTTTTCCCAATCGGTCTCGTTCTCCCGGAGAAGACGAGGAATAGGGCCGCTCACAGGCACCCTTTGCTAAATGATTCACCTGTCCCACATGCTAGCGTGTGCGTACAACGCGGAGAGTTCATCGTGCAGAGTCTCCTTATCTATTCTCTCTCGATCAAGTCATAGGGTCTGTGTCGCCCGGGTTTCTCGTTCTCTTCCGGGTTCGCAATCCGTGGGTGACCCCGAACTGGTGCGAAACTCGTCCGGGTTGTTCCCAGTTGGAGTGGAGCATGACGGAATCCTGTGTTTTCAACTGGGGATAGGCATCGCATGTATTCCCATCGTTTTTCATACTCTTTTCTTTTTCCTCTCGGATCGCGCGTCGAGGGTGAGGCATGTGGACCCGATCACAGCCAGGATCAGAATGTACGTCGAACAATGATATCAAGACACGATGCATAGCGACAATAACGTCGTCTGAGCGTCGTTGCATACATCATATGGATAAGCACTGTGCACGACGCCGACTCAGTCATTTTCTTACACGAGGGAACCTCGCTGTGATGGTCTACATCCTGTGCGCCGAGCTGCCATTGTCTCGAATGGCCCAGGTGGATGCTGCGTTTGTATTCCAGTGGTCGTCAATGGCAACCTCGCTTGTAGAGGGTGTTATACCCTTGACGGTAACGCCGTCGTGGATGTCCGGAATTCGAAGCCCTGGATGCATGCCACGGAAGCGCGATTCCAGTTCCTTTTGTTATAGGATCTGTTGGTCGGAGCTCGTTCCCACCCACCTCGATGCAACCATACGAGGAGAGCATTGTAGAGTGGCTTGCAGTGCTCATGTGTCGTCATGCGCAGCAGGTCCATGAACTAATTTGAACGCCCTCTCTCCGAGGGACCTCCCCAGTCATGCGCTCAGCGTGGAAACACAGCAAGCTTGTAGGACACCTGGGTGTAGCCGGTTCCGCCAGTGCGTGGGGTCCGGACGTAAGTGACGGTGGCATCGTCGACTCCTATCAGGTGATGCCACATGGAGACAAACAAT
>JBBPJS010001510.1:0-10603 GCA_038088835.1 Singerocomus rubriflavus
GTTGGAGGGAGAGTCACGCGTTGGGTTAGAATGATAGAGGGTTCCGCGATACGCCGTCGGGAGAGGTTACTTTGCAATGTTCCTGTGCACGAAGACGGTACCCGGGAGGGCCGTTGTCGCGTCTGACTCTTGCACTCTCGAGTCCGAGCACCCGATCCAGAGGAGCTGTCCAGGAGTGAGCTCACGTGTCACGAGGGATGAAGTCGGGTAAAGTGGGTATGTACCTTTGGCGCTTGCTTATCTTTGGGATCGGGGAAGTACTGAGGGAATGTCTGGTTCAACCTCTGCGCCCATCTCGCGTTCGCCGCTAGAACATGGGACGCATAATCCTTTATGTTCGCAGGGCGTTCGAAATCAGGCATGATAGCCAGTTGGTGGGTAGGTCTGCAAGGGGTAGGACGAGGAGGGGGACCAGCAATACAAGTGGCATATATGCAGCATCTATAAGTACTACGACAGAATGGAGGACGCCGAATCAAATAATGCCCACCTTGGACGATCTGGCCGAATCGATAAGCACAGAACGTGCCCCCTGAGGTCCTCGGCTCACGCGTGTTGTTGTGAGATTCATGAACACAGCGCACGAGATCCGCAGCACCGTTATCAGAACACGGAGAGCCGGGTGGTTGTCCCTGTTCTAGGTAGACGCCGACAGATGGCGGATCCGAATAAACTAAAGTTTACACTCTCGCAGCGCACGAGATCCGCCGCACCGTTATCAGAGCGCCGAGCGCCGGGCGGGCTTCCTGCCACAAAGTTGTCTCTGCCCCCGAAGAATGCTTTTTGGGATGCGAGGCGGACCCGAATAAACTGAGCTGCTGACAGGCTCCAAATGCTTGGCAAGGTTCGAGACACGTATTTGCATTTGTCGAATTCGGGAGAGGACGCACATCAAATCGCGCATTGGCACATGGCAGACTCTAAAATGCTGGTATTCTCCACTCGTGCGTGATATGGCGATTATACAGTACGCGGTATCTCTACAGATTAACGCTATTCGGGTGGGACAAAGAACAACAGAGGGAAGCACGAATGCGAGACAACAATCGAGCATCCGGTGGTATGCATAGTATTCTGGTAACGGGGACAGAGTCAATTGGAATATGAGGGGGGTCCTGTCATTCGCTGAGCGATTGAACCAGGAATGCCAAAGAAACCCTACGAACCAGGAGAGCGTGTGTTTTGCAATGCAGACATTAATATCTGCCGCTCATCATATGATAGTGAGTCGACCAGTCGGACAAGGCCGTCAATGGTCACCTTCCTATCTTGCTGAGCAACTTCGATGAAGCGTTGCAACAAGTAGTCCGTCCTCAATCTGACCAACGTAGACGACAGGTCCAGCTCCTCCAGCGCGTTTGCAAGAGCACGGTTGTCAGAACGGTCGATGGTGGACACGAGTGAATCCAGTAGTTTCCCCAAAAGTTCCAGCGTTGCTTCTGGATTACTGTCAGCCAACTGAACAAGCGCTTCAGAGCGGGCAAGGCGTGCGCGAAGAGCCCAGTAGAAGAAGCGGCGAGCCCCTCTCCATACAACGGGTTTGGCGCAGCCCTTGGCTTCCATACGACCAGCTCGACTGAGGGTATGCATAAGCATGGACTCTACAGCCAAAAAGAGAAAACACTTACTCGTGAAGATCGGCATATAACAATGCAATTTGCTTATAAGTAGGCTGTAAGAAAGTCTCCCTAGCGGCTAACGCTTTCGAGATTGCGGCCCTTTCATCTTCGGATTTGCTGGGATCTTTGCTATCGGCCTTCAAAGATGCGTATGTAGAGTCAAGGCGCTCCATAAGTAAAAGGATCTTGTCTCGGCGCATCTTGATCTCAACAATACCCTCAGGTTCCAGCACACCAGCGCGTGCATCAACGTCGGCGTACATCTCCATCTTGGAGGAGTTGATCGAAGGGTCGAGCACAACCCAAGCACCACCTCGCAGTTCGCCATTTGGTACAATATAGACGAAGACGGGTTGCTTGTAGCTGGACAAGCCATCGACGATCTTCGAGCCTTGTTTCAAAATTTCATCATACATGTCTTGCTGACCCCCTGAAAAGCCACGCCAATTGGCGAAGATAATGAGCGGGAGGCCCTCGCGGTCAAAGTCAAAGATGGCCTGTGCCGTCTTGTACGCCGAGTTAGGATACCAAACCTGTCCGGCTTCCATGACCTTCTGTTCGAATGATGCAGGATTGGCAGGGTCCGCAGGAATAACACGTTCAATAGTACGAGTCTCAACAGCGATAACACCTATAGGAATGCCACCCAACCGGGCACGACCAACGACAACAGTCTGGGCCCATCCCGAGAGCGTTTCTTGGAAAGACCCTCTGTCAAAGAAGCCCGGTAACCACTTTGACGTTTGTTCGTCAATCTTGCCCTCGATGAACCAGCGTGGGTCATAGGGACTCTTGGGCGGAACATAGGCGATCTCACGGTCCCAGGTATCTGATGTTTCGCGGATGGGTAGTGCGTCTCCTTTGCTTTCGGGGATGTACGACAACCACTGTAGGATATGGGTAACCCCTTCGAGATCGCTGGCTGCGGTCAGGTGCGAGACACCATTCTTGTGCATGATTTGAGTACCACCGAGTTGCAGGTTGGAGGTATAGACTTCGCGACCGAGTACCTTGTTGAGCGCAGGCGCTCCAGTCAGGATAATGGGCTGTCCCTCGACTTGGACGGCACGTTCACCCAAGCGGACGAGGTATGCACCAATACCGACGGAGCGAGCGGTCACCAAGGTGATGGTGAAAATATCGTCGTAGGCACGCGATGTTTCTCCTGCAATAAGACCAGATCCCCTCAACGACTCAACACCGAGGCCGTCTTGAAGCCCAATGATGTCCGTGATCTTGTAGCGAACTTCTCCACCCACTTCGATCTCCGTCGTACGAATGGCGGTGGCGGCTTTTTCCTGCACTTTGAGATAGTTCTCTCGAGTCAAGTAGAAGTATTCGAAGCCTTTCTCTGGGTGAGCTTCGTCGTTCCAAGCACATGAGAAGAGGTTCATGACCTCCTCAGCAAGACCAATACGAGCACCAGAGTTGGCGGACAGGTAGATGCGAGGGAGACCTCGAGCGCGCGCGTACTTAGTGACGAGGTAGAAGAACTGATCCTCGACAGGACCAAAAGAACCAATTTTGTAGGTAATGTCATTTGCAGCAACAACCACCTTACGACCATCAGGAAATTCAGGCGTTTTAAGTGTGAACACCCAGGCAACCATTCCAAACGTGTTGTTACCCGGGGCACGATCCACCTCCGTAAGTTGATCATGCTCATCGAGCACGAGCTCCTTCGCTTCGAGCATTTTTTTGGGAAGTATGAGCGACGAATCATAAGTTCGAGCCTTGATCCAGACGTTGTGGAGCGCTTTGGAGAACAGCTCAGGGAAGTCGTAGACGTAAGTGGTACCAATAAGGTGAGCCTGGTAACGTTTGGGCTGTAACGACTCTTTAGTTGGATAAGGATGGCTGACTAGTTGGAGGTGAAGAGGTCCTTTCTCTCCGATAGACTTTAGGATTGTGGTACCCTTGTCAGTAATGATTTCTTGGTACCCATGGAAGTTGACAACAAATCCGGATACGTTCTCGATGATGCACCGGATGGGTGTAACGTTGCCTTCTTGATCCTCGAGAGAAATACGAATCTCAGAGCCAGTGACATGCAAACGCCAGAGTCGCTTCCCGTGACGCTCGATGAAGCCAGAGATAGCCTCCAATACGTCTTCATAAGAAACCTGAAGGTTGTAGACGAAGTTCATGAAGATATGGTTGACATCAGCGTTACGGTATTGCGCGCTGACGACCTCTAACGCATCCAGGATGCTGGTCACGAGTCGGTCCGTTTCGGAGATAAGGTATTGTTTCGTACTCATGGAGCCGCGCAGGCGACCAGGTCGAACCAGGGCACGGATAAAGAATCGATTGTCGAGCTGGTTCTCTCTGGCAACGGCATGGTATATGTGAATCTGTTTGGTCTCCACAAAGACTGGCCTGAGCTTGTAGTTGGAGAGACGACTAAGCTCAAGCTGGAAAGCCAGCGCAGGCTCGATGTTGCGGATGGCTTGTTCTTCCGTCCAGCGACCGTTAGTACCCCTTAAAGTGAAGTACATTGGATACTGTCCACGTTTGTAGATGAGGATTGATACACGACGAACACCACGTTTTATCAGGGTTGTATTGTGTTCGTTGACGAATCTAAGGGCTTGCTCTGCTCGTGTCTCCTCGGAGATGTCATCCGCTTTGTCGAAGATGCGAAGAACTAGGTTCATGACATTTGGTGGCTCCGCATCACCGTAACGTTGACGGAACTCGTCAGGATCAAATATAGGAAGGAGAGCAGCAACCTTCTCAAACCCTTTGTTAAGGGCAGCCATGTCGGAGAATGAGGCGATGACACCAGTACGGATGGGCTGCGATTGGTTGCGGCTGATCAAATAAGACAGGTCGCTGACGGATCCTTGACGTCTCGGGTCTCTTCGGCTGGGTTAGATACCTTTGACTAGAGAAGCAAGTCCCACTTACGGGGTGGTAACGCTCGGGGTGGCGGGGGGTGAATGTGATCGTCCAAGGTTGAATCGCCAGATGAGGGCACTTGGGAGCTCGCCATCGTCCGGGCCATCACCCTCTTCGTAATCGATTGACAGCAGCGAGTACGCACGGTAGGCACGGCGAACATAGACCTCGTATGCAGCTGTGAAATAAATGTTAGACCAACGGGATCGCCAACGAGTAAAATGAACCAACCAAGAGTAACCACAGGATCAACATGCGAGAAGAACGCAGGAAGAACATCATAGACAGTGTAACGTGAATCGCTGAGCTCACGTAATATCTCAGGAGATGGGGTTCTGTAGAACATGAATAAAGTTGAGCACCTGTATAAAGGGCCTCGCACCTGTTCGTCGTGCCCTGTTCGCCGTATACGCTAGAGGTCACGGATGCTTTTAGGATCGCCTCCATCTGAACTAGACGCTCCTCATAAGAAGGCATCTGCCCGAGGATAAGGACTTCACGAGCTTTGAGGGAGACGGCAGTGGACGATCTAAATTACATTTTAATCAAACGGGGCATGAGACGGGAGGTGGACAAACTTGGATTCGAGCTCAGCAAGATCGCTGAGAACCTGGTAAAGCCGGCTCTCTGTATTAGAGACAGGAAGACCACTCGATTTGACGTAGTCCAATAGCAAGAGCACAAGTTTCGACTTGCTTTGAGCTTTGGTGTGGCTAAGCACGAGAGCAACCACCTTGTCGAGGTCATCTTTGTTCTGTTCTCTCAGGCTTAACACCCGAGCTTCGATGCTTCCTCCGAACAGCCTCTCCGTCACCTCGTAAGCAGAGAGAAGACTAGCGATGGTATGTACTTCGTAGCCCTTCAGGCCGCCCATGAATTTCTCAAGGACGTCGAATAATGGAGCAAGTTGTGTCCGGAACATCGGTCGATCCTGAGGAAGGATGGAATCCTGAACATAGTGTTCGAGAACTTTCTTGATACGAACGGCAGGGAACTCGTGTGCGTCACCCCTGGACTTCGCACCGTCGATAGCTGACCGAATGCCTTCTTCGAGCTTCGACGGCATACGACCAGACAGAGTGGACAAGATCGAGCTGACTTCCGAGTAGGGCAATTCAGGGTTATGAAGGATTTCGATTAGATCCTTTAGAGTCGAGGCCATAATGGCTTGGTTGTCGTAGCCTTCGAGAATATCATTGAGTGTCCCCACGCAACGCACGAAACGTTGATATGTCCGGTTTCCAACAACACCAGGAGGACCCATTTGCGGGAGGAGTCCGTCGAACGGCTTGGCGTGCTTGACTCGGGCGGGATCGTCGAGTGTCAAGATCCCAAGGATGTCGCCTGGCTCAAGACTAACACCGGGCTGCTTAACGAATTGGATAATACCATCTTCTGCCGCAACAAGTGGCATGTACATTTTCATGACCTAGTGAGGTAAACAACAACGTCACTTGCTTTGGAGAACCAGGCTCACCTCAATCTCTGCATATTGCTCACCAGCATTGATGTGGTCACCACTATCAACCAAGAATCGGATAAGTTTTCCAGGACTTGGACTCCTCAATTGTGTCGGATCATTTTCTTGCTCGATCAAGCACGTCTTGGAGTCAACCATGAGTCGCAGAGCTCCGACTTCTTCTCGCCAGTAAACCGAGTGACTGCGGCCATCTAAGAGGATAAGGAGGCCGCCGTCAGCGAGTGGGCGCGCCCCGACCATTGTTCGTCCACCATTCAGAAAGAGCGCCCAAGTGTGTTTAGAAGACCGGGTACACGTAAAGTTGTACTTGATATTTTCATAAATAAAGTCGACGCTGAACACAGTCTTCAACAGATCACGAGCGGGAACCTGACCTTTGTCCAGAATACGCTTGTACTCGCTAAGACATGCCTCTGCTGCGAGGTATGCTTTGGTAACAGCACCGCAAACAACCGCAAGAGTAGCATCTGGACGTTCCGCAGTGAGCTTATTGCTGATCAAAGAGTCCAGCCAGCCGGTTGTAAAGGTATTCTCGATGAATGCTTCAAGCTCGAGAAGTTTGATGAGGTATTCAACAGTCGTTCTGAAATCACCACGGATGCTCAACTCCTTCAATGCGACGATCATGTTCTTCCTACTCTCATTACGGTCTTCACCATATGCGAAGATGTGTCCGAACTGAGAATCAGCGAACTCGTGGAGACCACCTGCGGAACTGACAGAGAAGTAACCCCAGACGTTCGTACTAGAACGGAAATTAAGCTCTTGAAGTGCGCCGGACGATGGCTTGAAGCCAGCATCCGGATTCTCGGCGGTAATACGAACTGCAACGACGTGTCCCTTGGGGCGAGGTTTACGCTGAAGCTGGTTAGACCCGGGCTTGACCATATCGAAGTCGATCTCGGATGAAGCATTGGGAGCAACACCATATAGCGTACGAATGTGCCGAATACGATGCAAAGGAATACCCATGGCAATCTGCAGTTGTGCAGCAGGGAGATTGACGCCCGTGACCATCTCAGTAGTCGGGTGCTCGACTTGAAGACGAGGGTTGAGTTCAAGGAAGTAGAACACGTCCTCCGAGTGACTATAGAGATCTTGCAGAAAAGTTCTAGTTAGCAGACCTCCAAAATGTTACAAGAATCAGAGCATACATTCAACAGTCCCAGCACTGACATACCCTACAAGCTTAGCAAGACGTACAGCGGCACGTTCCATCTGCCCAAAGGTATCTTCTCCAGCGATGGTGACAGGAGCTTCTTCGATGATCTTCTGATGACGACGCTGAACGGAACAGTCACGCCCAAACAAAGAAATCGCATTCCCATATTGATCAGCGAGAAGTTGGACTTCCAAGTGACGTGCCTGACCAGCAAGTTTCATGATAAAAATAGGTGATCCTGCAAGAGAATGATTATATGCGGGGTAAATTTCACGCGTGTTCTTACCTGGAATCTCACCAGCCACCGCATGAAATGCATTCCTGAATGCGTCAGGATGCTCGACTTTTCGAATACCCTTTCCTCCACCACCTTCGCTGGCCTTGATCATAACAGGCCACCCAATTTGTTCAGCCTTGGTCAATCCTTCTTGTACGTTCGTCACACAGGCAGCCTGGTATACATCGTCAGGGACGGTCACGAAGCCTTGTTCCGATAACACCGTGGTCGCGATCCCTGAACCAGACCACGCCATAGTGGGCACCTCGGCGCTCTGAGCGACGATAGTACTCGAAATCTTGTCACCCAAGCTCCTCATGGCGCTTCCAGGAGGACCAATAAATACGATCCGGTTCTTGGAGGCACCAAGACTCTCGGGTAGTCTGGGATTCTCAGACGCGTGACCCCAGCCTGCCCAGACAGCATGAACTCCGGCACGTTCGGCCACGTCAACAATGAGATCCACGTTGGCATAGTTGTTGTTGTTGGTACCACCTGGAACTTCGATGTATTGATCTGCCATGCGGATGTACTCGGCATTGACTTTGAGATCCTCTGGTGTGGCCATGACAGTGAACTCGATAGCCCTCTCTGTTCCAAAAGTTTCGTAGCTCCATTGACGAATGGAACGAATTTCTTTGACGGCAGCGATACCTTGAGAAGACCTGAGTATATGCGTGCCATGACAGATGAACTAGACGGTACCGTTATTTGCAATTAAGACCTGTGAAGAAATAAAAGGATAATCAGCTCGTCATACCACATACAAAGTCGAAGAAAGGTTCCGCTCCTCCATGGTCGACCAAGAGATGGGTAAATGCGTGGTACCTACCTTTGTGATGACTGTATGACCTCCATGAGCCTGGACAAAATCTTTGACGCGGCCAGCTGATGCCTTGTCCAGCGTGTTTCCGCCTATCCAGGACGTGCATTAGATTCATGACGCGTCCCGTCTGCACGACAGCGGACATACCAATGAAGTGCGCAACCTTTGAGTGATCGTAGGACGACATGCTTCTCAAATGATGTGGGGCTCGTCTCGTATGTGGAGGGCTCACTGGCGGCGAGAACTGCCAGAGACGAGAGGGGGCGGTGGGAGGGAAAGGCAGCGGATTGGAGGTATGACAGGAGGACGGTTCGGCTTTCTTATTTTCGTTCTTTAAGCGTTCCCCAAAAGTAATGTCTGGGGTTACGTAATCGGGTTCCACTCCGATGTGCCACTGAATGCTCTGCATATACGAGGACACACGACATGCATCGTGTCGACTGCCAAGAGCGATGGACACCCATAGATCATCTGAGCGGAGAGAAGCATCACACATGTTGCCTGCATCTCAAGTACAGGGAGGCACATCGAGTGCTCATACCAGCCAATCCAAACGCGGACGACAGTGACCAGAATACCGGGCAACTCCTGACATATGCCATTGCCAATATTGATGTGCGCAGGTCGCAAAACAGTCCTCGGATCGAGAATGTGACATTTTCATTCCAGCGACTTTGGTCAGGATGAAGAACAACCCTAGTCGAGAAGCCGATCTGTTCCATGCTCGAACGAGCTATCAGTATTCTTCATCTCTGCTAAAACGAGATGAGCAGTCCCTCTCCGACCCTCGCTGATGATCCGCATTCCGTAAGAGTGTCGGAAACACCCCGATGCGACCCTATTCGTGCGTGAGGTTCCAATACTGCAGGCATGCCTCGACGTCTTCATCTCCGTGTTGCCGTCTTCCGCTCAGCTGTGTCACCTACGACACGACTTCAGCATCATCACAGTAAGACTCACGCACACGCAGAGGGTCGAGTACGATATTGGTGGACCCCGTTTGTGAGGCGGGTCAGGGGCACTACCTTTGACAAAAGCTTGCAGAGCCCTTATCCCGTCGTTGGCATCACAGGGGATAGCAACAAAACCACTAGTAGAGACATCACATACTCGAGAGGCCTTGTATCTTTCCAGAGGCCTCTGGAGGCCCATGTCGTGTCTCGTAAGAATGAAGAGCGCAATACTGATGGAGCAGCCCATCGGTTCAACGAACAGATCGTGGCCAGTAACACTGGTTGTCTACGATGGCCCATGCTTCGTCTGAAAGAACCGCTACTTTGACAACTCCACTAACAAGACCTGCCACGAAATATCAGCGAAAAAGAAAAGATATGTGACTGTCATTCAAGTTTTCGTCATGACACTGGGAAGCCTGCAGCATATCTCGCGAGAAATTCCAGATCTTGGCAGTATGTCCTTGCCTAAATTAACCCTGGCTAATGTGAATGAATCTCTAGCTCACCGGTATGGTTAGCAAAGATACCGAATCCCTATGGGTCCATACCTACGGGTAAGAGGTAAAGGCGACACGCGATTTCTCCCCCCACGCGCCGGGGACCCGAGTCAATGTACACCCGCCGTAAGATTTTTCTCGCCTTGCAAGTTAGGAAGCAGGGCAATCCAGGCATGTTACACCGAGAGGCAATGTTTGAGATGGAAGCTCTTTGCCAATGACATCCCGTTCATGATCAGCCTTGACGACTTTGTCATCTGGCAGAGGGTGCCTGGTGGCCCGGCTATATAACGAGGTGCGAGTGTTCATGTTGCACAGTACTCAGTCGTCGCACAAAGGTACAATAGACCGACACGCCACTGCCATGGGACAATGTTATTACCAAGTGCCACTCACCTCGGGGAAATGGCAGCGACAAGGAAAGAGAAACCAGTTGTCACGTAAACTAGAAAGCAATAAGTTTTCGTACTCGCACCTCTGTCTGGGTCGTGGTCACACCTGCCCAATTTCAATGATCAGTTGATCTCGCCGTTGACCGGAACAGAGCCTAGAGCTGTCTGGCAATAAAACATGCGAAGACGAAGAGATAGGACGTTATAAGTATACGAGGGGGGGAAAAGAAAATCGACGATCCCTTGGCTGGATACGCTGAGTAACTTGGTTTGATCAGGTGTCATGATCACATGGACGGTCCCACTCGAAACGTTCCCCAAGCATACTACTGCACCGACTGGTCCCAATTGTCACCGAAGGGCATGCTTGGAAACTTGGCACGTTATCATCAGCCTTGCATATGGAGCTTTATGCGCAACAC
The DNA here is from genome assembly GCA_038088835.1 of Singerocomus rubriflavus. Lineage (NCBI taxonomy): Eukaryota > Fungi > Basidiomycota > Agaricomycetes > Boletales > Boletaceae > Singerocomus > Singerocomus rubriflavus. The sequence goes on from JBBPJS010001510.1 coordinate 10,533, forward strand.
CCTGAAAAGATACAAAGATGGTTACGATGGTAAGGCGCCTCATTACGTTGTTGGTAAAGGAAGACCCGGTG
>JBBPJS010001511.1:0-10602 GCA_038088835.1 Singerocomus rubriflavus
ATGGAGTTCGGCAAGTTTCTCAACAACCTCGCCGCGTACCTTTGCACCCTCAGCCATGCCATGGTGGAGAACCCTGCTACATCTACCACCCCCACTCTCAGCGATGAAGTGCTAACATTTGACAAAATGATGATCGTAGAACAGCTTGAAACCTACTGGACGGGCACACAAGGGCATGTCATTCTTCTTCTGTCCCATTCTTGCTACAATGAAGCTTGCTTCCAATGCCACCATCTCGGGCATGTTTGCATCAACTGCCCTGTATATTAATGCCCCTTCTGCATGCTGTGGCAACCCAGCCACATGCAAGAATGTTGTATGCTTTGTCGCTCTACCGTTCTACCTGTCGATCATACTACTACACGCTCTCCACCCCACTCGGCGTCCACATTGTCTCACGACTCATCCAATCCCACATCTATGGCACACTCTCCTATCCATCAAACTTGCTGCAACTGCAGACAACCCTGCCACACTCCACACTCACCCCCATTGCGTGTACCACCCTCTAGATTCATCAACACCCCCGCTGCCTCTAGCAATGCCTCAGACTACAGTGACAACATCTACAATGACATCACATATAGCAACTTGACTGGCTCCCTGGTCAACAAATCTGCATCCTACAGTTGGGCATAGAAGACTCGTGCGGTCACTTGCAGTCTAGAAAGGGGGTAATGTTACAATTTTCCTTCACTCTACTACATGCACTATGTTTTACTCTAGACTATGCAGCACCTAAGTGCTACCTTCGTCTCTTGTGTCTCGAATGCTGACTCATTCGTTCTACCCCTTTACATCATAGGCTGTGCTTCTACTTCTGCTCTTCGTCTCTACACACAGCATGGTTTCCTTATTCATCAGCATTCCTATTTCATAACCTTGTCATAACCTTGTCATAGCCTTGTCATTGCTCCCTTTACACCATTGGCTACCAATGCCACAGGAGCTCTACTTATGCTATTGGTTACCACTATTCAGGTATTCTCTCATGCCTGCCCTTAACCAGGGTCCAGGGTACTCTACGAGTACTTATACACAAACCCGTAGCACTACACCTTAGCTTTCGTCTCCCTTGTACTTCATTAGTACTTGGCCTCTGTGATAATCCTACTTGCTGTCATCTTTGTCCTGTCTGCCTCAGTCCTCACAACTAGGCAACCCTTCATGCCTTAATCTCCCCAACTAGGCGAACCTTTAATGAAGTGCTATATGATACACCCTCCTAACCCTTATACTTGATCCATTGACCTTAGCTTTGTCAATCAAGGGCTACACACTGTCCTACCCAGTCAATGCATAACACCCTCCAATCAGTATGATTTTCTATTGAGATTGCATCTCGATCATGACCCTGCAAGATCTTAGATGGATCTCTGCCACAATCCCTTCTTTAATCAGTCACACCTTGTGATTGATCTTCCATTCTACATTACTTCCCTGCATTTATATCCGCTCTTCATCTTCCCACTCCATATGAATGCCTAATGTTTACCTCATGGACCTTTCCCTTCATTACTATATAGCCAATAGCATTAATCACGTATACTCTAGACTCTAGTGTACAGCTTGGTCTGTGCACTCTCCTGTAACATATAAATAGTGGGGTTATGAGTAGGGCTGTTCTCCCAGCCTAATCCACTTGTTACCTCTCCTACCCTGCCCTTAGTGGTGGCCTAGTGAAGTTAACTCAAGTAAGGGACAGCTATTCACCTACTGATCCTTCATTGGATCCCTAGGAGTGAGGCATGTCTGGAGATAAAGCCAAACCTTCCCTTCTCTCCTCATTGTACCATCGTATCAATCCTAGCACCACCAAACCGCCAATGTTATGGCAAGCTAGTAAGCTCATACTGTGTCTAGTTCAGAACTCAGAACCTATGAAAGTACGGAAGACATTCATTGGAAGCATCAGTACCAGAAACTACTAAAGACCATATGACCAGGACTCCATTGTAATGTCCCATGATGTTATACCTATGGACCATAACAGGCTACATTGCTGATTGGCCCTTATCATATTAATTGTTCTATCATAACAGATAACTTAAGCCATGAGGAGCACCATGTCTCTCATTAGAATATGTGTTGGGGTTAATGTACAGAACAGACCCACACATCTACAGTGACACTGCCTTCATTCTCAAGAATGACAACCTGGTAACAGTCACACGATTACCCAAGAGCCAGAACCCTCACCTCAAGGCTTGTATACAATTATGCCTTTTCCATTAGAGGTTAGGTATTAGGAGAAAGACAGAGCATCGTTGCAAGAGTACAATTGCTATTAAGGACTTGTAAGAGTAGTCCTGGAGATTTTATTGTAGAACATCCTCCTGCTTCAGTCCCATCCTTTAGCCAATTCCCCTTTCAGCTGTCCAGCACTCTTTCTTCCAGACATTATCTCAAGGATTCATCATAACATTCCCTGGTCGTCTGCCAGATAGTTAGGTTTGTGGTTGGGTAGACGAAACTTTTTAGTTCTGCAACAATAAAAGAGAGGTTAGGTGCAGGAGGTCAAGATGTCTGTTGTACACTAATGTCCATAGGGGCACCACACTCAGGCTGTGTACCTACTGCTGTAAATTGGGGTTGTTGCTACATTGGGAGATAAGGAGAATTGGGAGATCAAAGATGAGGAGGCATTCTAGGAGGTGGAGCACTTGATGAGAATGTAGGACATTGCATAAAAAGTCCTCTTTCTTCTTTTTCCTTTTTGAAGGCCATACCACAATCTAAGGCTGCTTCAACAAATTGTTTCCAGGTTACATTATGATTTAAAGTGTTAATCTGGTGATATATGGGTTAATTAATCAACCTTTTCAAAAGTAAGAGTGCATGTTTGTTAGAGATTTCTGCTTCCTTCAACATAATCTTGAAATGGTTGATCCACTCAAAAGTATTTCTTCCATTTTGATGGAAACATTCTAATCTTGACAACATTTCATGTGCTAACACATCTATCCTGAATTGTTTTTTGATTCTTTCCTTAAGCTCTTCCCAATTGGGCCATACAGCATCTCCTTTTTCTCCTAGATCATGATTTCATTCATCATAAGTATGCTTTTTTTCTTCTCTTATACATTCTTCAATTAAGAGTCTTGCAAATAATTGGGCCTTGACTCCTTTGAAGTGAGAGAGTACAGCAATGGTTTAAAGTTTATCTGATTCCCATTGTTGCATGGAGCATCAAAGTTCCATTCATACCAGCCATAATCTTAAGATTTCTCTTTTTCCATCCCATTTCTTGGGATTGGCAATCTTCTTCATAACATCTTTGGCATTGGCTTGTGCATTGATGTTAAGGGTAAGCTAAGTGAGCTGTGTGAGGACATCAGCAAGTTATTGTGAGGTGGACATTTCTATGGGAGCTGGGGATGATGGTGGAGAGTAGTATGTGGTAGTAGAACCAAATGACTTGTTATCAGGTTCAGGCATTCCTCAATATGAGGCAAATAGATCAAAATGCATATTGAAAAACTATTCTAGGCTACAGGGCCTAGAGACCAGAGTGTGTATGGGCAGAAATGTAAATTGTAGCAATGTTTGGTAGAGTATACAAGAACCTTTTTCTTATACTCTACCTTCTTCTCCTTTAAGGCTTTGAGCTTGATTTTATAGTGAGTAATCTTAGCCTCTAATTTGGCTAGCCTTTCCTGCTCTCAGCACTCAAAATACTTCTGATCAACTACCATGAAACAAGCTTTTAAATATCATTTGATCCACTCATTGCTAAATTCATTTGGTTCAGAGATAGTATATCTAGTAACATTTGCTAGGTCTTCTTGGGTGAACTTGTCCTCATAATCAAGATAATCATAGAAGTGATCAGGGAATGGTGATGGTGAGTTGGGAGCAACAGGCTCAACCAGTTCTTTGGGCCACCCAAGAAAGGGGGTTGCTTCGATTGAATAGTGGGTGTAAAGGCCTGCTATAATGTTTTCCTGAACTGGGTGGTCATTAGAATCAACAGAGCAGCACAGAAGAGAGTAGTTGAAGAGTGGAGTGGACACTAGATCAAAATGCAAAACCAGGCATGTAAATAGTCTAATTCAAGTGTTGAGCAATCTTGTGAAAAACTATACTTTTTGAGCAGTGACAACTAGAGCTTGCTTCATAGATACCATGTAGGGTTTTGCCACACAGTTCACACAGATAACCACACAGAGTGTTATGACATCATATTCACACCTTGTACTTTGTGTCAGCAAGGTTATATATGACTTTTCCTGTATACTTTGTGTTAGTACATGGGCATGACTTCTCATGATCATGTGACCACTCTGTCCCTTCACATCATCATGCCTTCACTTGTCACATGTTCACATATCCACTCTCTTCATACCCTTCACAACATTCACAAACTTACACCAATCATCTTAGATTCTCCCATATCCTTAAGGCTACCATGCCTTCCTCATCTCTGCCCTTACCTTCTGATTGGTACGATCTCTTATTGAGATAACATCTTGATCACAACCCTGCAGGATCTTGATAATCTCTGCCACAATCACCACTCCAGATCTTTCACATCTTGTAATCAATCTTCCCCTCTATATTAAACCCTGCAGCTTCATGTCCACTTCTTCCATTCTTGATGCATGAGGCTGCCTAACCTTTTACTCATGGATTATTACCCTTTACCCTAGAGCCAATAGCAATAATACCATATACTCTAGATAGTAAGTCACAGCTTGGTCTGTGCACTCTTATGTAACATATATAAGGGGTTGTGCAAAGGCTGGTGTCCCTCCAGCCAAATCCACTTGTTCACCTCTTCCACTCTGCCTTAACTGGTGGCCTGGTGATGTTTAAGGAACAGCAAGTAAAAGAGTAGCTATTTGCCTACCCAGTCTTTGGACTGCCTAGGAGTGAGGCATTGCTTGGATGCAGTCTCACCATTACTCCCTCCTCTTCTATTTATAACTGTGTGGTCATGCTAGCTCAAGACTCAGTCAAGACAGAATCCAGTCAAGACACCTTGAATGACTTCCTTTGTGAAGACTTCACCTTGCTTTATGCAGGCACTCAATGATGGAAAAGATCACATGACTCAAGAGTCTTATTGCAAGCTCAAGATGATGTTATACCTGTGGGTTATATAGGTGTACACTGCCATTGTCCCTTATCATATTTGATGTCTATATATTAGGTGTTTCTTCTTGCCTGCAGGCTTGAAGATGATCTCATTGGGTCACTGAGTGTAAGGCCCCAAGATGGGGTGGCACCTCTGACCAGCTTTGAAGGTTGGCAACCTGGAGATAGCCACATGATTACCCAAAACCCAGACTCCTTGCCCCAAGAGTCATTTACAATTATGCTGCACTTGTAGGATGCAGTATTAGAAGGAAGCATGCATGGTGCAATAGTCCATCACAGTACTGGTGATGCAATAGTTCACCAAGGAGTATGAAGATCATCCTCCTTTTATCCCTGATTCCCTCTCTGCTGTTCAGCACTCTTTTACCCAAACATTTTCAAGGATTCAGTCATTGATGCCAGATCACCTGATGGGTTATGGTGATGGAAGATAGGCAGGGTTGTATAGTGTTTCTCTGGTCACTCAACACAGGGGTAGAAAGGAAATGGTGAAAAGTAGAAGGAAGTAGTAATATCCTTAGATCTTAACCTGCTAGGAGGCAAGTAACCAAATGGATTAGACTGAGGGGCATCAGTTAAAAGTAGACCTCATATATATACTACTCTACAATGTGCACAGACCAGATGTTGAACAACCAGAGAAACACTAATATAACTCTGCCTATCTTCTATTACCATAACCCATCGGGTGATCTGGCATCAATGACTGAATCCTAGAGAATGTCCAGAATAGAGAATGCTGAACAGTGAGGGAAGGAATGAAAGTGAGGAGAGGGTGATCATCAACACCTCAACAAACTATTGCATCATCAGTATGACAGGCACTATTGCAGCACTGCCTGCATCCTTCTAATATTAGCACCTAATGTTGAGCAATCAGAGAAACACTAATACAACCCTGCCTATCTTCCATTACCATAACCTATCGGGTGATCTGGCATCACCAACTGAATCCTAGAGAAGTCATGGAAAGAGAGAATGCTGAATAGCTGAGAGGGGATCAGTAATAAGGGGAGGATGATCTTTATACTCTTTGGTGAACTCTTGCATCACCAGTACTGCACAGACTATTGCACCATACATGCTTCCTTCTAATACCAATACCTAAGAGACTAGCATAATCATTGATGACCCTTAGGGTGAGAAGTCCAGGTCTTGAGTAATTGCATGGCTATCTTCAGGTTGCCAACCTTGAAAGCTGGTCAGAGGTGCCACCCCACCTTGGGGCATACCACACAGCATCCCAACAAGGTCATCTCCAAGCCTGTAGGCAAGGAGGAACAACTAATAAATAACAACTATTAATATAATAAGAAAAGCTGGCAGCATATGCCTATGCAACCCACAGGTATAACATCATCTTGACATTGCAATAACATCTTGAATCATGTGGGTTTTCTACAACAGGTTAATGTCCTTACAAGAATGGGCAATACTTCACAAAGAACGTTTGCTATGAGTTGTCTTGACCATGACATCGTCTTGACCAAGTCTCAAGCTTGCATGACCACACAGAATAAGAATAGAAAGGAGAAGGATAATGGTGAAACTGCATCTGAGCAATGCCTCACTCCCAGGTAGTCTAAAGACTGGGTGGGTGAATAGCTACTCTTTTACTTGTTATGGCTTAAACATCATCAGGCCACCTTTGCAGGCAGAGTGAAAGAGGTGAACAAGTGGATTTGGCTGGGAGGACACCAGCCCTTGCACAACCCCTTATATATGGTATAGGAGAGTGCACAGACCAAGCTGTGACTTACTATCTAGGGTATATGCTATTATTGCTATTGGCTCTAGGGTAAAGGATAAATGTCCATAAGAAAAAGGTTAGGCAACTCATCTATCAGAATAGAAGAAGTGGAGATGAAGTTGCAGTGTTTAATGTAAAGGGGAAGATCAATCACAAGATGTGAAAGATCTGAGTAGTGATTATAGCAGAGATCATCAAAATCCTGCAGGGTTATGATCAAGATGATATCTCAATAAGAGATTGTACTGATCAAAGAGTAAGGGCAGAAATGAGGAAGGCATGGTAGCCTTGAGGATGTGGGAGAGAATCTAGATGATTGGTGTGAGTTCATGAAGTCATAAAAGAAGTGAAGAGGGTAAAGATATGAAACATGTGATAGGTGAAGGTGTGATAATGTGAAGGGACAGAGTAGTCATGTAATCAGAGAAGTTGTGAGAGAAGTCATGTGACCCAAAGGTCATGTGATCATGCCCATGCACTAACACAAAGTATGCAGGGAGTAATTGTGCACATTTGATGACACAAAGTACAAGTGTGGATGTAATGTCATAACACTTTCCCCCCCTCAAGGCTGGATTTCAGATAGCCAAGAGAGAAGTTCCATGTTGTGTTCATGAGTTGAACAATTACTATTCAATAAAGAACTAGTAATTATTCAGTTGTAAAGGGAGGTGGGAGGGCTAGGGCAATCAAGCAATCATTAATGGAAGGCAGCACTTGAAGGCCAACTCAAAAATGAATATCAAGATATTACTAGACCTCTTGAATTCCCAGATTTCCATACTAGAGGTGGAAGAGACAAGAGTTCTGTGTATGACCAGGAGGGGATGACAGATCACATTGCTGAAAGAGCAACAATAGATGAGTGAAGGAAGATTTGAGGGAATCTTGCCAAATCTGTAAACCAAGCAGAAGAAGAGAAGAGAAAACAGTTTCGTGTCATGTTTAGGACAATCACATGTGGGTGGGTGGATGGAGGGATCTGAAGCATGGTATTAGAGCAAAATTGATAAGATCAATGACTTGGAATCTGTGAAAGGGAAGAAGAAGCAGTTTTATATCATGCTTAGGATTTAAACATTTTATAGTCATGTTGAGAACTAAAGCACTTTATAATCATATTGAGAACTTTGAATACTTCATCATTAGGGATCGTGGTATTTCCAGACAGCATTCCTATTGATTCCATAATCAATTCCATAGTTTAATGTCTTTGGCTAGACCAATGCTTTTTTTATAGTCTTTAGCTAGACTGGGAGGTTCATCTAGATCTTGAATAGAGAACTTATTTGAATACTTCTTTTCTTCTTGATCCAAGCTTCAACAGCAGCTTTCCTATATCTTTGGGAGTAGAACTTCATGTGTACTACTTCTCATTGAGCTTCACCATTTGACTGGTTACTACTTCTTTTTGAGCTTCAACAGTCTGTTTGAGGAGGAAAGAATGAGATGGCTTCTAGAAGATGCATGGACACAGGATACTTTTTCTTTTCTTAATTTAGCTTAACTTGAAGATTGCCTCACAGCAATAATGACTGGAATAACTTTCTTCTTATCTTGCTTTTATCTTGAAAATACTTTTCCCTTAATCTATAAGCAAAAGGAAAGTGTTATGAATTATGTATGATACTTAGTACTATGACTGCATGCTTATGTTACACAAGTACTTCCTTATGACATTTCCCTGATCATGTGACTTCATTTGTCCCTTCACATCTTTACATTCTTTACCCTATCATGTTTTCATATCTCACTATCCTCTCCCTTCACATTGTTACAACCTTGCTGATCAATCTTCCATTCCAATTTTGATCCCTTCCTTCATCTCTACCCTTACCCTCCAATTGATATGACCATACATTGAGATTGCATCTTAATCATGACTCTGCAAGATTCTAGATGGATCTTTGCCACAATCTCTCTCCAATCAGTCACATCTTGTGATCGATCATCCCCTTTACTCTAATCCCTGCATCTTCATCTCCACTTCTTCCATTCCATGATGAGATGTCTAATGTTTCTCTCATGAACACAACCATTTTCATATAGTATAGCCAATAGTATTAATCACAAATACCCTAGACCCTAGTGTACAGCACAGTCTATGCACTATCTTGTAATGTATATAAGGGGTTATGAGTACAGGCTGTTCCCTCAGCCTAATCCACTTGTTACCTCTCCTACTCTGCCTTTCATTAGGTGGTCTAGTGAAGTTAAAACTAAGTAAAGGATAGCTATTCACCTACTGATCCTTCATTGGGTCCCTAGGAGTGAGGCACATCTGAAGATAAAGCTAATCCCTTCACTCCCCTTTATTATACTATTGTATCATCCTTGCAACACTATACTGCCAATGTTAGGCCAGCAAGCCAACTTGTTCAACTGCTCATACAGAACCCAATACAAAGAAGAATGGAACACATTCATTGTACCAAGAACCATATCCAAAACTACTAAAGATCACATGATGTAACCATTCATCATACCAGTTACTAATGTTATACCTGCAACCCTAAGAGGCTATCATTGCCAAGGTGGTCTTATCATATTAGGACTATTGTTTATAGATATTTAAGCCATGAGTGACACAGCGCTCCTCATTGGAACATACATTGGGATTATAGAACAGACTCACATATTTATGGTGGCACTGTCTTTGCTTTCAAGGATGACAACCTGGAGAATAGTCATGCAATTACCCAAGAGCCAGAATCCTTGCCCCAAGGCTCAAACATAATTATGCCTTCCATGTTAGATGTTAGGTATTAGGAGGAAGACAGAATTCTAGTGCAATAGTCTAGTGGTTATTAAGGACTTGCAAGAGTAGTCCTGGAGTTCATCTATGAAGATAGTCCTGACTCAGTTCTCTTCTTATTCTGTTTCTCCATTCCTGCTATCCAGCACTCTTTATATCCAAACATTATATCTCAAGGATTTACCGTATCATTTCTGGTCATCTGCCAGGTTGATTGGGTTAGTTGGCAGAGTAGCATATCTCTTTGGATCCACAATAGAAAGATGGTGATTTCTTGAATATGTGCTAGGAAAATATCAAAGACCTAGAGGGAGCACTGAGTGGTGGTGGAGAATACTGCTGGATACTTGACCATGCCAACTTGTGTGAGAAATAGTTTATAGTCTTTATGGACTCTAGGTAGTTTATTATCATACTGGACTAGATAGATTAAAGTTATTCCAAACTAGTTGTAATTTATAGTCATTGCAGACTACATAAAAAGCTTTGATGTTATCTTGGCAATCAGTCTTTAAAGAGAACATGTTTATCCTCATGTCTAAGCTGAGATTTTTTATCTTCTTTTTATACTTTTTGTATTTTTGTTTTATCTTTTTGTATCATTGAGAAAAAAGAGAATGGAAAGAAAAAGGAGAATATAATGAGGAATGGATTTTCTTTCTTGAGTAGTTGAAAGCTTTTGTAGCTAGTGACAATTCCCCCTGTCAAAGAATACTAGGGCTTTAATCCTATTCTTGATATCCAATCTTCCTAAAAGAAAACAGAAAAACTAAAAAGAAAAATAAACTTTTTCAAGTCTTGTTCAGAACTAAATGAGTTTTTGTTCATCTTGGGAACTATGACATTTAACAACTATGCCAAATGTCAACTGGATTTCTATTCCACCAGTTAAAACTAATGATCATGGAGCAAACAATCACTAGAAAGTTTTTAATGTCTACTTTAAGATATATCATATTCTTGATCTTTAAATTTTCTTCTAGGACCTTGAACTTGA
>JBBPJS010001512.1:0-10601 GCA_038088835.1 Singerocomus rubriflavus
TTATAGATAGGGTAGTTGCATTCCTCTTTCAAAAAAGAGTGAGAATAAAAAGCACAAGGTCTCCAAAGTCTGTCTTCACATTGTTGAGACAACACAGCACCTATAGCGAGATCTGAAGCATCGGCTTCAATTCACATTGGTTTTGAGGTGTCTGAGAAAACTAGCAGTGGAGCCTGGGTAAAACGATTCTTTAGCATATCAAATGCTTTTTGTTGCACTTTGTTCCAGAGAAATTCTTGGTCTTTCTTCATCAATGAAGTGAGAGGTTTAGAGATTTCTGTGAAGTCTTGAATAAACCAGTGATAATAGTTACAGAGTCCTAAAAAAGATTGCACATCTTTAAGCCATTGAGAAGTAGGCCACTCTAAGATGGCATTAACTTTTCCCTTTTGCATTTCCACTCCTTCTTTGGAAACTACCATTCCTAAGAAATCTACTTTGGGTTGAGAGAAATGGCATTTTGATGGTTTTGCATAGAGATCGTTATCTCTTAGACATTGCAATACTTCTCGAACTATGGCTTCATATTGTTCTTTGGTTTTATTTTTTGTGAAGATATTTACATCGTCCAGATAAATAAGGACACAAACCCACATGTCATTATAGATGTCATTCATCATCTGTTGAAATGTGGTGGAGGAATTAGTCATACCGAAATACATGATGAGGGGTTTGTAAGATCCTTCAGGGGTGACAAATGCTCCTTTCCACTCATCGCCCTCTTTAATGCAGACATTGTTGTATCCCCATCGAAGGTCTAGAGTAGTGAACATATCGGCACCCTTGAGCTGATCAATAAGTGTCAAGATTAATGGTAGTGGATAAGCATTTTTAATTGTTCCTTCGTTCAGGTACCTGTAATCTATAACCATTCATTTCTTTCTGTCTTTTTTAGGAATAAAGAAGACAGGAGTGGTTTGAGGAGATTTTGAAGGTCTAATGTATCCCTTTTTTAATTCTTTTTGAAGGAACGTTCAAACTTCTTCTTGTTCGACTTCAGATAAAGGAATAACATGACCTTTTTTGGGAACAAAGTTGGGTTTAAGATCTATGCCATGGTCCCAAGGTTTGCATTCTGGCATACGGGTTGATTCGGATTCTGAGAAGACATCGAGAAAGTCATGATATGCAGCAGGTACTGCTTTCTTCAACTCGATTTCTTCTTCTTTGGAGATAGTTCATATAGACATTGTGAGAACACTGTATTGTTGACAGTGAGGAGTACAACAGGGAAATGCGATGGTCTTTTGAACCCAGTCAATCTCAGGGTTGTGTCTAGAGAGCCAATCATAACCTATAATGATTTAATGGGTTCCTAATGTAGATACTAGTGCATCTAACATTTCAGTATGCCCTTGAAGGGTGATGGCTATTGTCACATAATAATGTAGGGTTCCTTGCATATTGATAGATCTATCAGCATTGATTGCTTCCAATGGTCTAGATAGTGGTTTTTTTTCTAGTTGATATCAATCAACTACCTTGGAGTTAATGAAGGTGTTACATGCACCTGAGTCTAATAGTGCTTTTAATGCTACTAGATGATCTTGTCCTTGGTACATGAAGTTGATGTTGCATGGTATGTTAAACTCTCCATAATGAGCGAGGGTTTTTCCATTTTCTGTAGAGGGTTTATAATTTAAAGAAGCAATACGAGCTGATCTTATAAAGGAATTAAGCACACTATTTTTCTTTTCTGGTGCCATGCTCAATTGAGACGCCTTTACGGAAATACCAAAAGCACACTTTATTATAGAATCAAGTTCAGAGCTATCAAAGTCTGAAGATACATTAGTAGATACTGCATGTGGTAATGTCACTGTCCTTTGACCAAAGTTACCCCTATCAACCTTGGTCTGGCTTAATTTAAAGATACATGGGAAGCTTGCTTAGCCTTTTCTTCGGCTGCTATTTTATCTCTCCAATACACTTCAGCTTCCTCTGTGGTGTACTATGCCCATGACACCATGATTTGTGGGGATGACACAGCCTGAGCTGCAACTGCAGCCGAGTCTCTCATGTCATATAGTTGTGCAGCGTGCCAACCATTTGCATCTGGTTGGGCAGAAAATTCTGTTTCAACCATGTAATTTTGAATGTAATCAGCTGGTGGAATGTATTGTCCCCACTGATCATATGTTCCTTGATGTCGTACTGGGAATCTTTTAGGAAGTTTGCAGTCTCTTGCTATATGACCTAATCCGTTACAGTTATAACACTGTATATTGGGGTTTGTCGGATTTTTGGATGGGAATCTTTGTGAATCCCTGTTAGCAAAAGGTCTAGTTTGTTGGGCTCCAATGTCCATAGGAGCTCCTCTTCTGAGTTGAGTGCCAACAGCTGTAAATTTCAGGTTTGCAGCAGGAGGACGTGCTGTGAGATTGTAAAGTTGGGGTGGAAATGATGGGCAATTGAAAAATGGAGGGGATGGTCATTGAAGAACTTGTGGTGATCTGAATGAAGTAAAGCTGCCATGTTCTTCCTTTTCTTTTTTGAATGCTAAGCCAACCTTTTTAACAAGTTCTTTAAACTCTTTGTAAGATGCTTTAAAATCTTGAAGGTTAACTTGATGATAGATCAGTCAATCTACCAGCTGTTTGAGGAGAGTCAGGGTGTGATCATCCAAAATTTCAGCTTCCTTGGCAAGTAGTTCAAACCGACTGAGCCATTCGAACGTATTGCAGCCACCTTGTGTCAACCTTTCTAGTTTTGTGAGTTGTTCATAAGCTAATGCATCAATCTGGAAATAATGGCTGAACTCTTTCTTGAGTCCTTTCATCGTCGGCCAAGCTAAATCGCCTTGTGGGAATCTGACTAGCTCTTTTCCATCCTTATTCAACTGAGGTTTCTTTTCTAACTCTTCGTATTCTTCTAGTTTAAGTCTAGCAAAGAGTTGGGCCTTGATTCCTTCCAATCTTGAAAGAACAGCAACAACACAGAGTTTGTCTATGGTCCATGACTGCATACTTTGCCACAGATCTATTTTTGTCATTCAGAGTTTATATGTGTCACGTTTACCATCCCAGTTTCCTGAGTCAGTGATTTTTTTAGTGATGTCTTTACTCGAGGTATTTTGATTCATTTGGGCTGTAATGGCCATAAGCTGAGAGAGGATATCAGTGAATTGTTGCTTCAGGGACATGGTAGCAGGTGGCAGAATCAGGTCTTGATAAAATGATTGTTCTAACTCGACAGCAGGAGGTGTGGAAGAGTCTGATCGATCTTGATCATACCCTTCAAAGTCATGGAATTGAGAGAACGACGTGGTAGATTACTTCAAAGAATCTCCTAGACCTATCTTTCAAGGTCTACTCGATCCTAGGTATGTTACAACTGCGTAATTGATAGGATTTACAGGAAGAATACTTCTTTTTTGCCTTAAGAGTCTCCAAGCAGTGTCTAATCCTCTCCTTCTTGTCTTTCAATGCTTTTACCACAGAGAGCTGTATTTCAAGGTCAATTAGAATATCAGAAAGACGAGCCTTCTCTCTTTCAACAAAAAACGTGTATGCTGCCTGTCTGAATCGGGTTCCTTGTGCCCACCTAACCCACTTGTGGTGCACTGTGGGTTCTTCTAAACATAGCTGCTGGATTTGTGCTTTGTCAGCAGGGTGAATATCTTTGTTATTTCCAAGGTAATTTTCAATTTCTAACATAGCATGACAAGTTGCTGGATACTGGAGTTCGGGGGTAGGAGGACATTGAATGAATTGATGATCGAGTAAGTTAGGAACTCTATCTAGAAGTTCCCAACCCGTTTGCTGTGCAGGGTGGTCATTGGGATCAGTGCCAAAGGCAGTGTCCCTATAAAACCACAGTGATGGTGAACGGGGAGTCAGAGTACAGACTTGAAGGTCAGAATCTTGAAAAAATAGAGGCGAGGTATGTTGTTGGGGATTCACTGGATCGATAAGACCAGGCAAGGTAAATAGCCTAATCCAAGTGATATGAATGCAGAAAACTATACTGATAGAACGTTTCCTTGAGTGGTCAGATACTTGAATCGATGGTTCAATGATAGAAAGGATAAGATGAGGGTAATCCTTAGAACTCACTTCCCACTAGAGGACGAGTATCCAAATGGATTAGGCTGAGGGATGACAGCCAAAGACAGTCCCTTTATATAAGTACAGGCTACATGCATGGACCAAGTGATGTCATAGATAAGGTGTGAAAAGGAAGCACACCTCATGTCCATCAAATGGAAGAGAAGCAAACAGAAATGAAAAAAAGTCTCTCATGAAACAGAAATGAAAGATAAGGGCCTGAATCTCAACATGAGGTTGCCTGCAGGCCTGACATCAGTGATGACATCATAGGTCTAGACTGATCATGTGATCCGTCAGGTGACAAGTCACATGACCTAGTCATGTGATGCTTAAAGGATAAGATAAGATAAAAGAAAAGAAGTGAAATTGTACAAGTCCACAGCAAAGTTCATAACACTTCCCCCCCCTCAAGACTTGGATTTCAGACAAGTTAGATTTTCATATGGGGAGAAAAGTGATGCAAAGTCAACACCAGTGAGCTGAAGAGGACGAGGGGCACTAGACCATTGCATATGGAATTTTCGAATAGCATCTTGAGCATTGTCGAGATGAGCCACAGACTCCCAAGTGTGATTCAAAGCGTCCCATCCCTTCCAATGAACCAGATAATGAAGGGACCCATGCATGTTACAAATTTGTGTATGAACTTGCATGATACGATAGTACAATGACTGCTTGCTTGCATGCACGAGTACTATTCATGACTCATCCCTGATCACGTGACCTCTTCTGTCCCTTCACACTTTCACATCTTCACCCTGTCACGTCTTCACATCTCACATCCTCTTCACCTCTTCATGAATCACCGATCACTCTCACCTCACCTCTTTCATCTCTGTCGTTCCCTCCGATTGGTACAATCATTCATCGAGATTGCATTTCGATCACGACCCTGCAAGATCCTAGATGGATCTCTGCCACGATCTCCCTTCCGATCAGTCACACCTTGTGATCAATCATTCCACATTACATTAAAACCCTGCACCTCATGTCCACTTCTTCCATTCTGATACATGAGGCTGCCTAATGTTTCATACACGGACATTACCCTTTAATCTAGTTAACCAATAGCACTAATAGTGTATACCCTAGACCCAGGTCACAGCTTGGTCTGTGCACCTTCCCTGTAATGTATATAAGGGGTTATGAGTACAGGCTGTTTCCCCAGCCTAATCCACTTGTTACCCTTGCATCCTACCCTGCCTACCAAGGTGGCCTAGTGACCAAGTACAAGTAAGGGATGGTATTCGCCTGGTCCTCTTAACTGAGCCCTAGGAGTGAGCCGTCTGGAGATAAAGCTAACCTCCACTCCTCCTCTCTATCGTTCCATCGTTCCTAGCACCACCGAACCGCCAACGTTATGGCAAGCTAGCAAACTCATACCACGGCTAGTTCAGAACCCAGAACCTCTGCAAGTACGGAAGACATTTGTTGTACCAACCGAACCCATAAAGATATAAGATCACATGACGTATTCCTCATCATACTGAATACTGA
Source organism: Singerocomus rubriflavus (assembly GCA_038088835.1). Taxonomy (NCBI): domain Eukaryota; kingdom Fungi; phylum Basidiomycota; class Agaricomycetes; order Boletales; family Boletaceae; genus Singerocomus; species Singerocomus rubriflavus. Next base: position 5,547 of record JBBPJS010001512.1, read on the forward strand.
TGTTATACCTGCGACCACGATAGGCTATCATTGCCGTGATGGTCTTATCATATTAGTTCCTTTGTCCACAGATATTTAAGCCATGAGTAGCACAGCGTCTCTTGTTGGAACATGCTTGGGGTTATCGAATATACCCTCGCATCTATGGTGACACCGACTTCGTTCTTAAGGATGACAACCTGGTAATAGTCACGCGATTACCCAAGAGCCGGAACCCTCGCCCCAAGGCTCGCCTACAATTATGCCTTTCCCGTTAGAGGTTAGGTATTAGGAGGAAGACAGAGTACCGTTGCAAGAGTACGGTTACTATCAAGGACTTGCAAGAGTAGTCCTGGAGTTCATGGTTATAGTTGTTCCCCCCAACGCGCAGTCCTTCCCTTTATACGCAGACCTCAAGACTGTTCTAGTCCCATCCCTCATATCCGACTATAGATGGTTAAGCCCTGTACCGAGATATCTGGTCGTCCGCCGGGTTGGTTGGGTTGTTTGGCAGAGTAGCGTAACTCTTTTGGTTCTGCAACAGATCTGATAACTAAAGCTTAAAAGGAAGTAGTAGCCAGTCAAATGGTAAAGCCTAATGAGAAGTAGTATGTCTGAAAATCTACTTTCTAGGATATAGAAAAAACCACTATTAAAGACATATCAAGAACAAGATAGAAGTATTCAAACAAGTTTATCAAGTTCAAAATATTGTTCAAATCCCCTGATCTAGCTAAAAACCTTAAAGAAATGCATGTCTCATCAAAGACAATAAACTATGGAATCATTTATGAAATCAAAGATAATGCTGTCTGGGAATACCATGATTATTTGTGATAAAGTATTTCAAAGTCCTCAATATGACTATAAAGTGCTTTAGTCCTTGACAAGACTTTAAAAGGTCTTGGATCTAAGCAAGTCTGTAAAAGGCTATTGCTTCCCCTAATTTTATAGTTTGACAGTTTCTCAAACTTATTGTTTTCTTTTCAAAGATTCCTATCTGTCAAATGAAAGGTCTTATCACTGTTCTCTTTAATATTCTGCATCAAACTCTCTATTATTCACCCTCCACAGAAAAGTCCTGAATATGACACAAAAACTATTTAATCTCTTTCCTTTGATTTTATAGGTTTTGGCAAAGTGATTCTCAAAACCCTTTCTTATCTTTTGTCACACACTTTTCATTGAAATATATGGAATTCTATTCACCTTCCCTTTCTGACCATATACAGAACTCTTGGCTTTTACATCTCAAGTATGGAATTGGATATTAAGAGAAATTTGAACATCTTGGATATTATTCTTCAAGTTGACCCTCAAATGCTGTCTTCTGTCAAATATTGCCTTGATTACCCATGCCCTCCCACTGCCCTTTACAACTGGATAATTGTCAGTCTAGTAATGGATGATAATTATTCTATTCATGACTACAACATTGTTGTGAAATCAAAGAGTTGTTATGAATTGTATATGAACTTGTATGATTCTACACTATAACTGTGTGCTTGCATGCATGAGTGTCATGACTTTTACTTTCCCTGATCACATGACTACACCATCCCTTCACATCTTCACACCTCCATCCCTTCATGTGTATCACATCATCACATTCCTCTCCCTTCACACTGTCATGACATCATCAATCACTCTTCCATTCCTGATCACCTCCCCTTTCTCATTTCTGCCCTTATCCTCTGATTAATATGATCACTATCAAGATTGCATCTCAATCACAAACCCTACAAGATCCTAGATGAATCTCTGCCATAATCCTCATTTCTGATCATCACATCTTGTGATTAATCATCCCCTCTACCCTACCTCCTGCATCTCATCTCTGCTTCATTCCATTCTTTAGAAGAGATGCCTAATGTTTGCCTCATGGACCTTTCCCTCCTATCTTAGTAGCCTATAGCATTAATCATGTATACCCTAGACCCTAGTGTACAGCTTGGTCTGTGCACTCTCCTATAACATATATAAGGGGTTATGAGTACAGACTGTTCCCCCAGCCTAATTCACTTGTTACCTCTCCTACCCTGCCTTTCTAAGGTGGCCTAGTGATGTTAACTCAAGTAAGAGACAGCTATTTGCCTACTGGTCCTTTATTGAATCCTTAGGAGTGAGGCATGTCTGGAGATAAAGCTAACTTCTTCCCTTTCCCTTCTCATCATTCCATCATTAGTACCTCGCATCACCAAACTGCCAACATTAGGCCAGCAAGCCAACTCATATCTTGGCTAGTTCAAGCCACAGAATCTATGCAAGTATGAAACTCATTCATTGTAAGGAATCAAACCTAGAAAAGTATCAAGACCCACATAACAAGGAATCCTCATTGTAACGTTCCTCAGTGTTATACCTGTGATTCTTAAAAGCTCTCACTGCTATAGGATCTTATCATATTAGTATCTTATTTACAGATAAGTTATGCCATGGATGATACCACATCTTTGTTGGGACATATGTTGGGGTATTCATACAGACCCATGTATCTATGGTGACACTGCCTTTGTTCTCAAGGATAGCAATCTGGAAACAGCTATGTGATTACCCAAGAGCTAAAACCCTCGCCTCAAGGCTTGTACATGATTATGCTAGTATCATAGGGTATTAGTATTAGGAGGAAGACAAAACCATATTGCAAGAGTACATTGGTTATCAAGGATTTGCAAGAGTAGTTCTGGAGTTTATACTAGAAGACATCCTAACTTAGTCCTCTCCTTATTCCCATACCCTCTTCCTGCTGTCCTAGCATTCTTCTATCCAGACATTGTATCTCAAGGATTTGTTGTACTGTTCCCTGGTCATTTGCCAGGTTGTTGGGTTTGGTTGGCAGTGTAGACAGAACTCTTTAGTTCCACAACACTTGAATTAGGCTGCTTACCAGCCTGCAACCAGAAAAGGCCACATTCCCTATCCAAAAACTTTCTTAATGACTTTCTATGGAACTATAGACTATATCCACATACACCTTTGCACCCCCTTACTGTATTCACATTGATGCTCATGATGTCATATGATAGTGCAGCTGCAGAGCCATAAGAATACTAACTGTTGAGCCCTTTGCTCCAGTCGCCATAATTATGGAAATTTAGAGCATGTCCCACTGCAAGATCTTTAATATATTGACCTTCTTTCCACAGACCCATCAGTGTATTCCCTTGTGACATTCATTCAATATTTTGTCCTGCACTGTGATCTTTTTCACAAACCAAAGTCACTCCTTTTGTCAAAGAAGTTTATCAGAAGATTGGTTTAAAACTGAAACGCCTTGCTGAAACCTAGAGTTAGAGTACAGACCTAGGTGAAATCATGAAAGCAAGCTCTGAAAGAAGTCCAATCTGAAGATTCATTTCACACAAGACAAAGTGAAACTTCGCATTCTCAAAGACAAAGAAGATAGAATCAATTAGAGGTTGATCAACAGAGTATACAAAACCTTAACAGGCATCAAACATGTCCTTCAAGATGGTCAGGTTAATAAGACCGAATTGCATGCCATACTAGGCTTTCATTCAAGAACTACTTGCATTGCCACTCAAGAACTCTTCTTTCAGTACACTTACGATTGAGACACATCAAGTGTTCATCCACAGGGTCTCTGTATAAGAGCTCGGCCAATGAACTAAAAAGAATGGTGCTTAATTTTATGATAATATTAAGTCTTTTTACGAAGTCTTTGCTTAAGAAGAAGTTCTGGTAACAAGATGGTTAACAAAGTATCTCCTCAAAATTCTCTTCAATTGCATCTATCCCTTTACATTCCTGAACATTCCCTTATTGACATTTCCCCACCAATGACATCATCTATCTGACTCTCCTTATTCTTTTTATAGCTCCATTCTGAGTATGATATAAAACTTATCACAAGCAAGGACTAGAAAAGATATATGAAAAAGTTCCAAGAATTTTTCAGAATCAAGATGCAATGAAGCCATATGCCCAGTTAGTTGAAGCTGAAGATATCTGACTGTGCAATGCCTACAGAAAGTTCAGGTTGAAATAAAACTCTGAATGGAATTGTGAACCATAGCTTTGAAAAATCATGGATGAAGATATCAAAAGCCTAGGTGCCCTGCTAGTATGGATAAGTCAAGTTGCAATAATGAAATCTATTTTAAAGTTCTTCAGAGTTTTTCTTTTTCAGTTAATGTTCAATGTGCACAGAACTCAAACATGCAATTCAAGGCCAAGACATTTAGTTGTCAAAGTCAAAAGATGTCCAACACAATGTTAAACTGTTTCATTGACTCCATGTCTCTGTAAAGATCCTGAAATGATCAGAAACTTATTCAATCCTAGATATGATTTAAAAACATCTAACCCCCAGTATCTGAACAAGTACAGAAACTGTCATAGACAATTCACACAGTCTCTAAATGTGAAAGTTTTCTTCAAGGTCCTTATGATCTAATCATCTGGTAAACAGTTATTTAATTTCAATGAAGTGAGGTCACAAAACTATTCATCAAAGAAAACAGTAAGGCTTTCAATGGAAAAAAGGATCAGATCAAGAAGAAGACATGACCGAAACATTGTTAAACTTTTCCAGTGGTCATAACAAGACAATTATTAGAATCTGAACACATTTAGAAACTATTCACTCCCCAACTTTGAACTCAGTCATCAAAACTGTTCCAACAATCCATCTTGTTGTTAAACTGGGAAATTGCAAGCAAGGTATATGGTTCAGGACACTAGTTATTCGTTCTGCAAGAAAAGTGAGGCCCTTGTCGAAAGACTCAATGAATCAAGTTTGCAATTGTCTTGAAGAGACATTAAAGACTTTCTGGTGGTTGTTTACTCAATGATTATTAGTTCTAACTGCAGAACAGAAATACAGTTGACATTTGGCACAGTTGTTAAATGTCATGGTTTCTGAGATGAACAGAAACTCACTCATTTCTGAACAAGAATTAAAAAGATTTATTTCTCTTTTCTTTTAGAAAATATTCTAGATCAAAAATAAGATTGAAATCCAAGATACTTTTTTGTCACAATTGAAGTCTCATCAATTATTAAGGCTTTCAATTATTCAAGATTGAAAACCACTCCTCATTATGTTTCCCTTTT
>JBBPJS010001513.1:0-10599 GCA_038088835.1 Singerocomus rubriflavus
CAAACTGATGGGCAGACGGAGCATGTTAACCAAGAACTCATTCTTTACCTGCAAAAATTTGTTGCCAAGAAACAGAATGATTGGGTAAATTGGGTCAAATTGGCACAGTTTCAACATAACAACTTGGTTTCTTTGGCCACAGGAAAAACTCCTTTTGCTGTTATGCATAACTATGTGTTACATGTTGCCTTGGATAAAGCAGCATGTAGCCCTTGTGACAAAGCTGGGGTAAATGGTTTATATGAGGGTTAGAAGGGCATAGTGTATAGCACTCCAACAAGGTCTGCCTAGTTGTGAAGACTAAGGCATGCAGTGGTGAAGAGGCAGCAACTAGGATTGCTAAGGTACCATATACAAGGTAGTACAAGGGAGACGAAAGCTAAGGTATTGTATGAGTATATATGGGTATATATAGGTGTGCGGGTTGTGCATGGACCATACTCTAGGGCTGAGGTGTGAACGTGCCCAAGTATTGGTATCCTATGGCATAATGAGAGCTACTCATAGTATCAGTAACCAATAGTATATAACAAGCAGTGGTAAGGCTATGACAAGGTTATGACAAGGTTATGAAAAGGAAATGCTGATGAATGGGGAACCAAGCTGTATGTGGAAATGAAAAGCAAAAGAAGAAGCACAGTCAATGGCATGGGAAGTGGAAGTGATGAGTTAGCATTCGAGGTGCAAGATGTAAAGGTGGTACCTAATGTACTGCATAGGCTTGCATTGTAGGTAGTGAAAGAGCATAGTAAAGGAAAATTGTAATATTACCCCCCTTGTAGACTGCAAGTGGCCACATAAGTCTTCTATGCCCAACTGTAGGAGGAGGATTCATTGACAGGGGATCTGGTCATATTGCTATATGTGACATCATTGTAGATGTTATTGCCATAGTCAGAGGCATTGCCTGGTGCAGCCAGGGTGTTGATGAATCTGGGAGGGGGTATTCGCTGTGGGGGTGAGCAGGGTGTGGAGTATACATGCCCCTGATTGCAGTGGGTCCAGTGAACAGGGAAGTTACTGATGGACACAGGATTGGAGGAGTCATGAAATGAGGTGGATGAGGACGGGGGTGGTGAGCATATAGTGGTATTGTTATAAATTGTGTATGATACTTAGTACTATGACTGCATGCTTGCATTGCACAAGTACTCCTAATGACCATTCCCTAATCACGTGACTTCCCTCATTCCCTTCACATCGTCATGCCTTCACCCTTCACATTGATCACAATCACAGATTCACCTCTTCACTCTCTTCACGAACTCACACCGATCACATCTTCCATTCCGATCTTGATCCCCCTTCCTTCATCTCCGCCCTTACCCTTCAATCGGTATGATCACTCATCAAGATTGTATCTTGATCATGAATCCTGCAAGATCCTAGATGGATCTCTGCCACAATCCCTTCTCTGATCAGTCACACATTGTGATCAATCTTCCATTCTATATTACTCCCTGCATTCATATCCACTCTTCATATTCCCACTCCATATGAATGCCTAACCTTTCACTCATGGACTATACCCTTTACCTTACGATCCAATAGCATTAATCATGTATACCCTAAACCCTAGTGTACAGCACAGTCCGTGCACTATTCTGTGACGTATATAAGAGGTTATGAGTACAGGCTATTCCCCCAGCCTAATTCACTTGTTATCTCTTCTACCCTGCCTTTACAAGGTGGCCTAGTGAAATTAAGACTAAGTAAGGGACAGCTATTTGCCTACTGGTCCTTCATTGGATCTCTAGGAGTGAGGCAGTCTGAAGATAAAGCTAACACTCCCCTCCTCCCCTCATCGTTTCATCATTCATGATCCTAGCACTACCATACTGCCGACTTATGGCCAAGCTAGCCAACTTGTTCAAGCACTCATACAGATCCCAGTAACAGAGAAGAATGGAACACATTCATTGGAAGAACCTTCGTATCAAGAAACCATTAAAGATCACATGATGTAGTCTCCTATTGTACTAACTACTGATATTATACCTGCGACCCCAAGAGGCTATTGTTGCTGAGGTGGTCTTATCATATTATAGAAACAATCCCAGATATTTAAGCCATGAGTGACACAGCACTCCTTGTTGGAACATACATTGAGGTATTCATACAAACCCATGTATCTATGGTGACCCCACCCTCGTTCTCAAGAATGGCAACTTAGAAACAGCCATGCGATTACTCAAGGCTTGGAACCCTTGCCCCAAGAGCCAAATATGATTATGCTAGTACCATAGGGTATTAGTATTAGAAGGAAGCCAGAATCTAGTTGCAAGAGTACTATGGTTATCAAGGACTTGCAAGAGTAGTCCTGGAGTTCATACCTGAAAACGTCCCAACTTGGTCTTCTCCTTTATATCCAATTCCCCATTCTCTGCTGTCCAGCACTCTCCTTTCCAGATGTTATCTTGCACAGACTCATCATAACATTCCCTGGTTGTCTGCCAGGTTGTTAAGTTTGTGGTTGGGTAGATGGAACTCTTTGGTTCTGTAACAGATATGGTCTACTGATAGGATGGTTGACCATCTCAGCATGCATCATTCCTGTGAATGGCCAGGGCACCACAGCATACAGAAGGGGCATTGGTACATGGGGCAGTTGACATGGATGTGACCAAGTCAGTGGCATTGAAAGCATGCTTTGTTATAGTGTGGGTGTGATGGGGGTAGAACTATGTGACCTTGGGTGCTGGTCCAGTACATCTCTAGCTGTTTAATGATCATCAGCTCGTCAAAAGTCAGTGGTTCATTAGGGAGAGTGGGACTATTGGACATAGGGGGGTTTTCCACTCCAGCATTCACCAGATTATGCAGGTATTCATCAAAGCTATCCAGGAATTCACCAAATTCCATCTGGTATGCCATCTTCAGGAGTGAGCTTTCTAGGATGATGGTGACTGAGCTCATGACTGAGGTGAGGAACATGCACATAGTGTTGGCATTGTCATGGGTGTGGACAGCTCCCATGCATAGTCTCTGGAGGGCAAAAAAGGCGGTATACAAAGATTGAAGTGGGGATTCCATGTCAAGATGAGCCTTTATGGGGGTGGAGAGGTGGGCATCTTGGGTAAAGGCTCTCATTCAAAGAGCATAGTTGATGTTGTGTTGACCCTGTTGCATTCTATGGACATAAAGGGGTAAGTCTACTGAATGTGTTCTGCTTCACAGAGTAGAATCAAAAGTAGGATTAATAGAACCATCTGCTGTCTCCTGATATGAGGAGAGGAGGGTCACAAATGCAGAAGGTGATGAAATAGAAGAAGATAATAATGACATATCAATACTCTTTTCAGGTTGGGGTAGTTTCTGGCATGTATGGAGGATCGGTGTAAGGAACCAATGTTCCCTATAGTGGTAAAGGCCTGTTTTCCTATCCCCACTCTTCCCCTTTGCTACTACACATCCAGCATACATCTGGACGTCTGCATCATGTCCATGCCCCTATAGTTTAGATCCTCAAGTAGTCCCACATCTAGTAAACCTTTCGGTGAGTGACCCCCCTTGTTTCATTTGATTCTTTACATTGTTAGATATGTCCGGAGCACTGTTAAACATGTCCGGAGCACTCTTAAGTACGTCCAGACCTCTTACATTTTGCTCAAAAGACACCTTTACCTGTTTTATGCACTTCTCTTTATTACAATTGTCCCCAAACCAATCCCCTCTATGTCCATGGACTTCTTAGCATCCTATACACATCCAGACCACTCTTAAGTACATCCGGACCTCTTACATTTTGCTTATTTCAACGTTTTCTACACTTTTACCCCTTTTTACACATCCTATACACCCTTTTTCACCTGGTTTGTCTCTGAACCCCTTTTGTAACCGTCACATCGGTCCTTACACTACTTACATAAGTCCTGGGTGTGCCTGGACTATAAATGGGTGTATATACACTCGATATGAAGCTTTCTTTCCACCGAAATCACGAACAAGTCAGATTTGTGCCCAATACTGCCATTTTCAAGTCTAAAACCTCAATTTATACATCCGGACACTCAGTTCGCACTGTATTATCATGCCGCCACTTTGTATTCGGTCCTACTGCCTATAAAGCTTAGGAGTAGCATCCAATACTACCTATCTAGGGGAATAGTAAGTCCGGAGTTTTACCCTTTCTTTCTTCTCTTCTTGAATCTCTTTGGGATGAGCCTATTGTTCCCTTCACCTTTCTACTGACCTCCTTGTACACACCAAGGAGTTCTTTTGTTTTACACTGTCAAACAATCAGAGAGATAGCGGAGGGATGGAGTAGGTGGAAAGTTCGTTTTTATTAACAAAATTTATATCTATAAAACAATCAGATGATCCAGAGTCTATTAATGTGGGAAAGGAGGGGATGTCATATGTTACAAGAGAGACAGATGGCATGAGGGACCTAGGATCTGAGAGAGCGGATGTGTTGAGGTGGATCTTCTTGAGTGCACAGGTGGGTTCAGTGCAACCTCCAGTTTGTGCGGAGTCATGGAGGTTGCAGACTATTTTTTGCCTTGAAGGAGGCCTCCGGTTTTGCTTCCAGAGTTTTGACTGTGTGGCTCTTGGCTGCACAAGAAGTTGACCTTGTGCACTCCTTGGCCTGATGTCCTGCTTGGCTGCAAAACATGCACAGATTATTATTGAAGCAGTGCTTATGCTTGGCCGCTGTGAGCTTGCTGTCCTTCCCTAGCTTGGATGACAGGTCCAGCTTGGGAGGAGTGGGGGCTCTGAAGGTGGTGGTGAAAGCCTTGATGGACTTCCCTTTGGACTCCTTAGAGGAGCTGGAGGTGGAGGTATCAGAGTTAAAGGAGGATTTATCAGATGCTTTAGAGGGGTTGCCCGTGGATTTTGTCTGATGGCTAATCTTTGACTTGTGCTCCCAATAATGGGCATCAATGAAGTGAGTGAGTTGGCAGAATTCAAAGAGAGTGGGGGGTTTGCCAACCCAGGAAATTTCATCCTTGATTCGATCTGAAAGATCATTGTAGAAGTGGTGCCAAAGGGCATTTTCGCCATAATCCTGGACTTGAGAGGCAATCCTATTGAATTCGATGACATACTTGTTAATGCATTGACCATCTTTCATTGATAGGTGGTCAAGCTGGTGCTCCGCATCTTCGACGGGGTCATGTGATCCAAAGTTTGTCTGTAACTCCAGAATAAACTCCCTATAATTGTCAATTCACAAAGAACAGAGTGCTGGATCTTCCATCTGAAGAAGGTCCAGTTCAAACCACTCTAGTGCCATACCCTTCAGGTATGACTGGGTGAATGTGACTTTGGCATGGTCAGAGGCAAAAGCCTTGGGGCAATCTTGAAAATTGAGCTTGCATTGAACTAAGAAAACTTGGAGTTTGTGGGGGTTCATCCCATCAAACTGGTCTGGTTCTCGGACTTTGGTCTATTGCAAGGACTTGGAGGATTTCTTGCGAGAGGAACGAGTGAGGGCCTGGATAGCACTAGCCAGGCTTGCTAATGCATCTCACGGGACATGTTCCTCATCATTGAAGTCAGGGTTGAGGTCTTTCTCCAGGAGGTCGGAGCCATCAGAGAGGTCTTCTCTGGGCTTGTCCAGACCTCTAAGGTTGCCTCAATTGCTAGGGGTGTGGAAAGAGGGATCTGCAGGGGGTTCTTTGTCATCGTCTAGCTTCTACATACATGCTTGGGGAGTTGGAGTTTGTGAAGGTGTGCGCATGGATGTGGAGGGAGCATTTCAGTGAGCAAAGAAGCTGTGGAATTGCTCCATGAATTCAGGACCTTGGCAATTGCTGCCGAAAGCATGGAGAGGGTGAAATTGTGGGAAAGGAGGTGGATTGGTGATTGCTCTAGTGCACAATCTAGTAACTTAAGGAGGGTTGGTTGTTATAAGTGAAGATCCAGTACAAGAGGTAGTTTGAATATACTGTTAAACTCTAGATGAATGCTGCTTTGAGGGGAACTCCAGAGGTCCAAAGTTGAGGGGTTTGGACAGAACTTGGCTTCACCTTATATGGTGTACCCTTGCATAGGATTTGGTTGTCCCGAATTTATGGAGGGTCAGAGGTCAGAGGTCAAAGAGGGTAATAGGAGAAGTTAGTCAATGACTTAGAGAACAAGTGGAGAGAGTATCAGATTATGTTGATATTCAAACTGAGGTGTACAAGTTGTAACTACAGAGTTTATATACAGAGGTACTCAGATGACTAAGTCCGGAGTCAGGTTATAGTATGTATCAGAGAGGTCAGAGGTAAGACTATGCCAGAGCATAGCCTCAGAGCTGTGCTTCTAAGCAAGCACTGGTGTCGAAGTTCTAACTAAGTGAGAAATGAAGTGTAGGGTATGAGTGACATAGGAGAACATAAGGAAACAGAGTCAGAGAAAATTACTAAGTACAAGTCCAAATAGAGTAGGTACAGGAGAAGATGGAGGAGAATGGACTGAAGATATAATGGAGATGGTATGGAGGTACCAGAGTTGACTCGAAATGCAGAATATAACAGGCAGACAGAATCAATCAATCAGGAATTGATTGCCTATTTACACAAGTTTGTTGCAAAGAAATAGACAGACTGGCCTAATTGGATCATCATGGCTTAGTTTTATCACAATAACTCTGTTTCTTCCACTACAGGGAAAATTTCCTTTGCTATCATCTGTAATTATATTCTGTGTCTAGAATTTGCAGACAACCTTCTGGGTTTTGCTGGTGAATATGCCATGTCTCATGAAGTAGTCAAGCAGGCGTTGACTGATGCATGCAATCACATGGCCTCACAACCCCATGCCCCTATAACCTATACTCCCTCTTTAAAGGATCAAGTTTGGTTGTCCACGAAACATCTCAAACTTTTCTTTTCTTTTTCCAAATTGTCTCAAAAATGGTTGGGTCCTTATCAGATTTGCAAAGTAATGCCAAATGCAGTGTATTTGGACTTGCCTTTCTATATAAAGATACACCCAGTTGTCGATTGGGACCAAATTAAACTCTATTATGAACCTCTTCCAAATCAACTAGTTTTATGTCCTGATGTGATTCTAGTCACTGAAGATGGTGATGAGGAATTTGAAGTGGACCATATCATTGATTCTCAGCTTTGTAATGGCAAGCTCCATTATTTGGTTCATTGGAAGGGTTGGGATGAATCAGATCACACTTGGAAGCCAGTTGCACATTTGAATAATGCACAAGATGCTATTGTAGCATTCCATGCTCAATGGCCTAATGCTTCTTAACCACTTTGTGTTTCTGGCCTTGATTTTGTGTCACTCTTCTCACCCTATAAAAACTTGACTTGTCTGGAATCTGAGTTTTAAGGAAGGGGAAGTGTTATGAACTTCTACCTGAACTTGTACAATTTCTTACTTGCCTCTTATCTTATCTTATCTTTTAGGCATCACATGACTAGGTCACATGACTGATCACATGATTGGTCTAGACCCATGATGTCATAATGATGTCATGCCTGCAGGAAACCTCATGTTGAGGTTCAGGCTATTTTAGAAGCTTTTTATCTTTCATTTCTGCTTCATGGGAGTCTTCTTTTCATTTCTGTCTCTTCTTTTTTCATTTCTGTTGCTTCTCTTCCATTTGATGGCCATGAGGTGTGCTTCTTTTTCACATCTTATCTATGACATTACTTGGTCCATGCATTGTTCTGTATAGTATATAAAGGAACTGTCTTTGGCTGTCATCCCTCAGCCTAATCCATTTGGTTACTCATTCTCTTATAGGAAGTGAGACCTAGGGATTACCCTCTTTCTTACTTTTTTTACTATCGAACCAATGAATCAAGTACTTAAGACCACTCAAGAGTTAATTCATATCAGTATAGTTCTTTCATCACAATATCCCATCGAAATGTCAACCTTTCAACAACTTGCTGATGTGATTAACCAGCTGGCACAACTTACCCTTAACATTAATGCACAGTCACATGCTAAGGATGTAACTAAGAAAATTGCTGATCCCAAGAAATGGGATGGCAAAAAAGAAACCTTATGTCTATGGCTAATGCACATGAAATTATGGTGTTTGATGCAACAGTGGTGTTCTGACAAGCTCTGAACCATTGCCATACTCTCATGCTTTGAAGGAGTAGATGCACAATTATTTGCTAGACTCCTAATCAAAGAATGTATGAAAGAAGAGAAGGTATATATCTATGATGCAAGAAATATGGATTTAGGAGAAAAGGGTGATGCTGCATGGCCAGATTGGGAAAGCCTTAAGGATCATATCAAGAAACAATTCTGAGTAGACGTACTAGCTCATGAAATGTTGTCAAGACTAGAAAGATTCCATCAAAATGGTTGCAATATCTTTGAATAGATCAATCATTTCAAAATAATGTCAGAAGAAGCAGAAATCTCTAATGAGTATGTACTTCTACTTCTGAAAAGGTTGATCAATCAACCCATATATCACCAAGTCAATACTCTAAATCATAATGCAACATGGAAACAGTTCATGAATGCCACATTAGATTGTGGAATGGCATTTGAAAAAGAAAGAGAAGAAAGAGGACCATTTATGCAACATTCTACCTTTTCTCTATGTGCACCACCACCAAGGATGCCACCATAACTATGGTTCTCTAATTCTTGAGCTTCTATTCCACAACAACCTTGATTCACAGCAGTAGAAATGCAACCAGGGTGTGGAGCATCCATGGATATTAGCATTCAACAAACAACTTGACACTCAGCATCTAATCTCTCTTTCACTCTGCGACCTCAGTTATGTTATGGCTGTGGCAAACCAGGTCACATTCAAGCCATGTGTCCAACTAATCCCTGATGCTTTATAAGACAGCAGGCAGTCTATGATCAGTGGGGTGATTTCACAGGATATCAAACCATGTGGTAACTCCCACAGCAATACTCAGTTCAAATGGTTGGCACAGAATTCTCTGAACAGCCAAATGAAGAAGGATGGCATTCCATAGAGTTATATGATATGAGAGAGTTACAAGCTATGGCTCAACAAGTAGAGCCTCAACAACATTATTCACAAAGACCATTATTCACAATATTCACTCCAAACATGCCAGCACAAGTCTCAGCTCAAGCCTCTTACATGAATGAAGAAGCTGAAGCCTATTACAGAGATAAGTTTGCAGCAGAAGCCTAACAAAATGCAGCAAACAATGTTTCTTTAAATTAAATTAGACTGAGAATGATAGGGGTGTTCTTGGTCCTGGACAATCAATACATCTACCACCTTGTATTTCTACTGCTGATACTCCACTTTTTCCTTATTTTTGAAACATATTTAATATGGACAGTGTTGCACTTGATGCTGCAATAAAAACTGCATTTAGTGTTTCTGTTAGGGCATCTCCTATGAGCACAGCACTGGAAGTAAAAAATAGTGTGCTTAATTTCCTAATAAAAAAGGTAAAAATAAGATCCATAACTTATAAATTCCCTAGCTCTCTAGCTCATTATGGCAAGTTCAACATGCCATGTTAAATAAACATAAAAAACAACAATGAAAACTGTCTAGTCAAGCTAAAAGCCTTACTTGACTCAGGGGCTTGCAATACCTTTATTGATCAATATATTATAGACCAATATAAGATCTCTATGCATTCTCTACCAAGATCCTTAAAGGCTATTAATGTGGATGGTTCAAAAAATCTTCAAGGAATCATATCCCATTATGTCACCCTATTCATCACAATTCAGAGACATACGGAAGCATTAGATGCTTTAATATCAACCCTAGGAACACACCACATTATTATTGATTATGATTGGCTTGCTTGCCACAATCCCAACATTAACTGAATTGAAAAAACTATTTCATTCCCTCACTGCATCACTCATTGTAATCTATATTCCAAATTTGCTCAACAAATGCATCAAATGATGCCTGAAAAACAAAAGAATCTAGAAACACAAGTCCCTAAAGCTTACCATAACTACTTAGACATTTTCTCTAAAAAAGAGTCTGAAAGAATGCCAGAGAGGAAGCCATGGGACCATGCTATAGATCTAAAAGATGATTTCATCCCAAAGAAGAGTCATATTATCCCTCTTTCAGAACAAGAATAAAAGGAAGTAAGAACTTTTCTGTCAAAGGAACTTAAGAAAGGATATATTTGTCCTTCTAAGTCTTCTCAAATGGCTCCTGTATTCTTCATTTCAAAAAAGGATGGGAAAAAATGAATGGTTATGGATTACCATTATCTAAATGAAGGAATAGTTAAAAATGCATACCCCCTTCCTTTAATCTCCACTCTAATTGATTGGCTAAAAGGTGTCAATATGTTTACAACATTGGATTTGCAATGGGGTTACAATAATGTATGAATCAAGGAAGGCAATAAATGGAAAAGTGCTTTTGTAACATCTGAAGGAGCCTACAAATCCTTGGTTATGCACTTTAAAATGACTAATTCTCCTGCAATGTTCCAACAAATGATGAACAACAGTTACAAAGATATGTGGGCTATAGTGCTTATTTATTTGGATGATGTCAATATCTTTACCAAAAGAGCAACATGAAAAAAATATGAAAAAATAGTTCAAAAAGTATTGCAATGTCTTAGAGAAAATGATCTGTTTGCTAAATCATCCAAATGTCATTTCTCTCAAGAAAAAGTAGACTTCTTAGGTATGGTAGTATTG
>JBBPJS010001514.1:0-10598 GCA_038088835.1 Singerocomus rubriflavus
CGTCCTCCCCGTCCTCCCCGTCCCCCCCCTCCGTCTCCACCCCTGCTCCCATCGTTGCGCGACTTGCTCCTCCTCCCAGGTACCACTCGTCTTCTCTCATCCAACACGCCCTGTCCGTTCTCTCTTCCTCATTTTTAATTTACCAAACATCGGCATTCCCAATCACGGTCGTGTGTTCTTGGTCCGCTGAAGAATCCGACCGCGTTCTATCCTTGGACTGCAAATCGCCACGTCCATCCTCGTTCTTCTGCAACTCTATTGCTTGACAACCAACAAATGTCACCTTCCTTAGCATCCTCGGATGGACCCGCTCCACGCTCAAATACCCCCTCTGCGCCCGATGCTGCCCAGCCACCCAATCACCCCTCCGACGCTCTCCCAATGATCACCACCTCGCATTTCGAATCTCCCTTTATCAGTGGTCACGACGCATCCCTGTCCTCGTGGTCCAAGTGGGCAGACCAAGTGCACGTCGTGACCGGCGAACCCACGACCATCAGCCCGTTTTCTACCAGCCTTGCAGTGCCTGCGCCAGCGTACGGCCTTGCCAGCTCGCCCTTTGATCTATCGCTGTCCCCTTCGATGCATGCCAGCGGTCTCAACGATCTTGGTGCCCTCCATGACCATTCGTCCATGTACATACCGTTTCTTTCAACGCGTTCGCGCGCCGTCAGAGTATGTCTCCTGAGCGGTCATCGTTTGGTCGGCTAACGGTGAGACATCAAGGTACGCAAGCATCCGAGCACAACCTTTCAGTCCCTTTGCTCCGTGTTCGGGCTTCTCGATGAAACCGTACGTCGCTCGATGCATGACATACTAGACGTGCGCGCTGACAGACTCTATATCAGACGGACCATCCAAGGTCCGGGTCCTCTGCGACGGTGTGGACGTTGAAAGATTTGTCTACGCCAGACCAAGTGTGGGTAGTTTTCAGGTCCCATCATGATGTAAGTGTGTGATTTTTCGTCTTGGCTCCTCCTAGTGGTCGGCGGCTGTGGTGAGACGCGAGACGTATATGCTCGAGAACATCTGCGGGAAACAAAGGGGTGACGATGAGTCAGGTGTTTTGAAATCCAGGTACCGGCCGCTCTTGTATCGCCATATGGACCAACGCTGCACCGAGAATCGGGTTGGGACTCCAAGGCCGTCGGCGATCATTCTTCCTTGTCTTCCTTGGTCTATTCATGTTCGGAGTTTTGCGTACTGACCTTGCTTTGCCGTTGACAGGCATGTATATTTCTCTCCCTTGCTCTCCCATCGTTTGCTGTATTTCCTGCTCTCGAAGCTGACCTGGAACCCTTTGAGAAACTCTGTCGCGTCGACGTGTCCAGGGTAGGCTTTTTGTTCTCTTGCCACTCACGCTGATTGAGCGTTATCTCAACGGTCACAGTTTCCGTCCCTTCCTGTTATCCAACCTGAGAGGAAGCCCCATAGGCTCCGCATGTCGGTATCCACTCCGGATCTTCACAACGCCATTTACGCTGGTCATCCTGGCATGGAGGCTCAGGCGCCCCTTGTGGCTCCGACAGACAAGTTCGAAATTTCAAGCAATCCTCCCAACCCGAGAACGACTTTCAGAGCAGGGGACTGGATGTCAGTATCTTCCTGGTTATTTGATATCGTTCTCCACAGGAGGATGGTATCTGTGGCGTCACTCTGATGCTGACTACTCTGTCGTGTTCATCAGATGCAATTCAGTGACGTGTGCCGCACACAACTTTGGGTGAGTCTGCGTGTGTCTTACTTTTCTCTCTTCTTCTTCCACTGTCACCCGTATGGTGGGTGACGTGACAGAGCGTTGGGCCAGTCCTATTTGGTAACGGTCACGGTGTGCCCCGATATACAAATTACTCAATTCTCCTATTTCTGCGGATGTACCCGTCTCTTTTGCTTCCTCCGACCGCACTCCTCTTCTCGCACGCAGGTTATGGTGCTGACCGACTCGTTTCCTTGCATGATCCTACACAGGCGCAACCTGGCTTGCAGAGGTTGTGGTTGTCCACGCTCAGAAAGTCAAGTATCAGCAATGAACAGGCAGGCTCTCGGCTTGTCTTCTACTCGTCTTCCAACGTCGCCGCGTTTCGCTAGCACTGCAAGCACTACCCCGCTCTACACGAGTCCTTCGATACCAAACGCCTCCTATTATCCAAACATGCAGCATACTCCCTGGCATCCTCTTGCAACGCAGCCTGTCGCGGGGGTGAAACCTGCGTCACCATCTCATCCCCTCCTAACTCCCTCTGGCCGTTCCTTTGCGGTGGGAGGCAAGGTACAAAATATATCCAGCGATCCGTCTGTGCCATGCATCATGTACTGGCCCGATAATGAGCCCTTCCCTGAGCAGGGTCAGATCCGTCCTAGCAACCTCACCGGTGTCCCGGCAAGTCTATCTTCAAAACTTGGTGATTGTGCACCGACTGATCTACATCCTAGCAACCCCCTATCTTGAATACAGGAAATCGTGGTCCGATTGAGCATCAGCCCGGCGATTGGATCTGCCAGAAGTGCAATTATCTCAATTGGAGACGGCGCAAGGTTTGCCAGACTTGCTATCCTTGTGAGCTTCTTCCTTTCCCATGTCGTCTTGCTCTTGTTCTCATGGATTTCCCAGACGCCGAGGGCAATGGCGATTCGATCTCGGCTGCAGTGCAGAACGAGCGGATTAACCTGTTGACATCCCTTCTTGCCCAAAACCAGTCCTCCATGAGGACCACTCCTTCCTCTGTCGATACTCCCCGTCGCAACACAGTGGCATACATGCAACACGAGCATCTGCCGGTACCTGTCGCATCTCCGTCGAGGCTCACTCGTTCTCAGGTCGACCTTCGTGTCACCACGCAGTATCCTGACCCCCAGTTCATATACGAGACCTCGGGGTCCCATGGACATGCGTTGCCCGTGTTTCCTAGCATGCGAGAGATGGAAGACGCACTTCCTGTCAGCGCTCCAGCCCCTCTCTTGCCCTCCTTTCTACAGGACATCGTTCAATCACCCACGCTGTCCCCTTCCTCGACCTCCTCTGCAGACTTGTCCGTCGAGGAATATGATGACATTGTACCCTCTCGTTTTGCTCGTGATCGGGTGGCGAGTCGTGATGACACCTCCAACTTTCCTCTTGGCAATATTTGGCGGCTCAACGATGAGGAGACGACCAGTATTGCCGGCATTGCGTTGCCCCATCACGAAGAACTTGTAGGTGGTAGGAAGAGCAGCCAAGAAATTCTACGTCGGCAATCTCCCTAATGTTGCACTGGAGCGGGCATCATGTGCCCCTCTCCACAACGGTAGGGTCTGGGTGTCCAATCTTGTCTGATGTAGGATTTGTTCGACTTGGGCAGAAAGTTGGCATTAGATTATTATCTTTATTTTTCATCTTTGCTGGCGCACTCACGGACTGTTTGGAGTTATCGGAGATCACAATGTCGTTCCTCTCTCAGAGTATACTGCATCTTTACAGCATGTGTTTATCTTGTTCATTTATGTTATTTTGGAACATAGGTTAGTGTAGCTCTTGTAGTACCTCTGAAAAAGAATCTGTTCAGTTGTCGCCAATAGGACTGTTTACCTAGGACGGGCTTCTGTGCGAGGTGTGGTCACTCCCTCGGGTTGCTCCCATCCCGACCATGAATTCTGACCCAATCGTCGTTCGAGTCCATCCTGATACACCCTCTGCTGCCTACAGATTTCTCTCCCGTCAGATATCACGCACGTCAGAACCGGCAGTCGTAGAGTCTGCTCTGTTGCGTTCCATCAAAAGTGCTCTGAAGGGTTCTACATCCGACTCCATCAACGCCGTCCATGCACCACTGTACGACGATGGATGCGACTCGTGGGCAGAGCAAGAGCTAGCATGGAACGATCACTGCGTCGTTCTCAGTCACGGCGGCGTCATCCAAAGGAAATGGGATTTTTCCGACGAAGACCAGACTATCCAATACGCGTGCATAGGCAAGTTTGCCTACAGTGTCAACACCACCGGCCCTATGCACGGTAGCGCGCATTACACCTCCAAGGCGGGCGAGCAGCAGAGTCAGGTGGACCCGTCGACCGAGACCATCTTTGGTCCATTCAAGACCGTCCAGGAGGAACGGCAGAAAAACAAGCACGTCCAAGAGGACGTTTCGGCGGTGTTCGTATTCCTACGGAGCATTGGCAAGGTCTACTTGATCAACGGAGTCGACTACACGTTCTCCCTGCCTTTTCTCGTCCGGAGAGCATGGCCCCTTCATCCCCATGGTGTCATGATACAACGCCTCCTCGATCCTCTGGAGATTGATGATTCTCGTGTTACGGGTGACGCGCCGCTGCCAACCACGTTCACCATCACGAATCCTTTTTCGGAGCCTGCCGCTGTCGGAATCACTGCGCGTATAGTGGGTGGTTTTCCCGGTCGCCCCGCTTGTCTTTCGGAGGAAGAAGAGACGTACACTCGGCCCCTCGTTTTCATTCCTGCCGTCGAAGAGGTTGTCTGGGTCTCTCGGAAACCATTCGCCATCGACGACATTCTCCTCACGTTCAATTCCGAGCGACAGGAATTGTCCATCTGGCGTTACGTCTATCAACCCGGCTATCGCACCTCGTCCTCTCGTTTTGACCTCAGTTCCAATCTGGACCGTATGGCTCTCGGAAGTGATGTCGAGGCAGAAGCGTTCACTACGGCCGTGGAACACAGCAGAATGAAAGCCTCTTTTTGGGCGCAGAAGTTGATGACCCACCTGTATCCAACCCTGTCGTAAGTGTTGTGGCACCCGTCGAGTGACTCGCTCAGATTGGCGGGCCGCTTGTTAGGCAGGAGTCGTCATCTCGCATTTCAGCCGCTCTTTTTGACCAACGCTTCGATGGTATGCGCGATCACACGTTGTTAGCGATCTGCTTGCCCGGTGTTCCGACGACGGTTTTCCTGCTCACCGTCCAGGAGGCAAACAAGACGGTGGTGTGTGGCTACTTGACGACCATCGACGCCGTATCTGTGGTCCCCGTCGGTGCCACACGCAAAGAGATATGGGATTTATTGGCCGTCAAATCGGATGGGTCGTTGACCATCTTTACACATGGGTTGCAAGAACTGCCTGTCGTGTTGGGGCTCGCTCAGGCCCGGAATACGAATAGTGTAGAGAAAAATACGCTCGTGCCAATAACGGGCATCACATCCGTCAAGTCGGCATGCGTGTCGTCGATTACGTTGCTGAGTGCCGGAGGACAAGCGTACCGTGCAAAATTTGACATGCTTCCTCGCGATCGCCTCGTCAATCAGGCGCTGCAAATCCTCTCCCTAATCATTCCTGCAAAAAACGCGTTCACGCTGCATATCGAGTTTCTGCGCGCGTGGTCACTCCGGAATTTTGGCACCTCCTCGAATCTGGAATTTCACGCTCTGACGTATGCACTGACCAAGGTCCTGGATCTCGGGCTGTCTCATTCAGACAGCCATCACGTGTCGATCTCAACAGATTGGGAACAATTCTTTATGCTCAGTGCCAACATCCGGCATGTCCAGGATGACCCTGCGTTGCAGAACCTCTCTTTTCCTGCGCATCTGAGGAATCGGCCATTCACTCTGGTAACGGTAAAGCCCAACCCCCTACTAGCACCTGTGCTATACGCATTACATATGCTTGCCGAGGATCTCCGCCTTGTGGTTCACCGACATGACTCTCTCGTGTTGCTTGTACCGTTAGTCTGCCATATTGCCCACATAATTAGGCCAGAGTGGGCGGATTACTGGAAGCGCCTGTGTCCTAACATCATGCCTGCTTGGCCTTCACCCTCTACTACGCGTGCGTGACGTCCCTGTCCGTAACCAGACAAGGCTAACATTGTCTCAGGAGTTGAGATGCTTGACGATCGAATACCAGTCTGGCCTCCGGATATGGCTGCAATACTGTATGGCAGAATTAGCAACCCTGATTGGAAATTTCCGGTATACGAGACTCCACGTCTAGCCGCCATGTTCGACATCCAACCTTCGTACGCCTTTGGAAAAGTGGAACCATTAAGTTCGCTTCAGCGCCTCACCACTGCGTACCTCTGCCTTTCTGACAGTTCAATTTCATCTGCACAGAAGCGGGCTGAGATGACGGTCGAAACTCTTGTACGTATGTGGGGCACAGCAAAGAAGGGACATTTGTTCTTGGACAGCCTGCCTCTGGGGATTGCCGCACCTCTGCGGGAAGCCATCCGGACGTGCCAACTTTCGCCTCCCCCCCACTGGCAGTCGGAGCACTATGAGCTTGTCGGTCGACGCGATCTCGCTTTCAGCGTTGCGATGGTTCAGCCCGTAATCTCACAACGCGGGATATACCAGTCTGCCGAGACGTACATGGTACGGTTTCTATGTGTGGTCGGTGCCATGGACTTATCTGCACCCAGACGTCTCATCACCGGGCCACCATCCATACTCTGGTTGAACAAGCGAAAACTGCCAGTGCGGGCGAAGTCGATGCACTCTCTGGCGTGGAACTGGGTCTGAAATCATTTGCGAGCATACGCTTTGGTCAGGATCGTCGACTGGAGGAGGTAGCCCGTATGCTCTGCTCGTCGACTGTTCCGTCCGTACGGCTCATCGAGCGACCGGATTTGAAGTGCGTCCGCGGTGGCAGCTCTTTGTCGAGCAGAATGGCTTAACCACTCTTTCAGCGAACACGACCAAGCAAAGGAACAACAGCAGCAGGTCGTGCGAATCGCGGAAAGGACGTTGGCTTTGCCATATGGTAGAGCCATGTTTACGTTTGGCTCCGTACTGACGGTCACGCGGGAAGCATATGCGATTCCCAAGCTAGAATATCAAGTCAGGATCCAGCCTTCCAACGTCATTACTGGACCTGAACCGGGTAAGATACCACTCGAGTGCACGAACTGGGGAGAGTTCCACAACGGCGTGGCGGCGGGGTTGCGTATTGCGCCGTGGGCGCGAGGCGTGGAGAGTTCTTGGATTGCGTTCAACAAACCTTCCGAATTGACCCCAGAGCATGCGGGATTCTTGTATGGGCTCGGGCTGACGGGTCACCTCAAGGAGATGCTTACCTGGCACACTTTTGGATACCTCACGCCGAAACATGATCTGACATCCATTGGCGTCCTCCTTGGATTGTCTGCGGCAAACGTCGGGTCAGGCAACATGCACGTCACAAAGTTGTTGGCCGTTCATACCCCAGCATTACTCCCGACGCCAACAGTGGATCTGAATGTCTCTCTCATGACCCAAGCCGCTGGACTCGCTGGAGTCGGACTTCTCTACTTGGGCACAAAGGACCGCCGGATGGCCGAGGTTTGTCTCAGCCAGATCAGTCGCAAGGACCTCGTGCAGCCTGATCTTAGCAACGAGCACAGAGAAGCATACACCTATTCTGCCGCGATTGCTTTTGGGATGATCATGCTCGGGAGAGGGTCGCCTATCCCAGCTGACGTTGCCTGTCTCCACCGGCTGCGCGTGCTTATTCATGGCGAAACGAAGACGACCATTGCAGGACGCAGCCGTCCCACGTTCGATGTCAACATCACGTCTCCAGCTGCGACTATTGCACTAGGCCTCATGTACCTGAAGACGGAGAAAAAGGACGTTGCAGATATTCTTGAAATTCCAAGCACAGTCATTGAACTGAATCACATTCAGCCGAGTTTCTTGGTAACGAGGACGATTGCAAGATCGTTGATCATGTGGAATTCGATTGGATCGACCTCGGACTGGTTGATGGCTCAAATTCCCGAGGCCATTATGACGGCTATGCAGGACCATATCGCAAACAAGCGGCGCGCTGACGACGCCATCGAATTGGCTTACTTCAATATCATCGCCGGCTATTGCTTTGCGGTGGGTCTGAAATACGCTGGTACTGCCCGCCATGAAGCATACGTCATGTTGTCGAACAACTTTGATACCTTTAGCCGCTTTGTTGCGACGAGCGGTGCGTCTGCTTGGTTCGAGTTGTCACGACCACCATGTGATGATGGATTTGCAGGTCCCACGTTTGATCACAAGATCAAGCGCTCGGCTGTGCGCGAGGGTCTCAATCTCATTTCCATCGCACTGTGCATGGTTATGGCGGGGACTGGGGAGATTTCGTGTCTGAGGCGACTGAGGTATGCGTTTGGGATGTACCACCAGGCGTTCAGATACGGAGTGCATGTGGCGACGCATCTATCGCTCGGTTTACTGTTTCTCGGGGCTGGTCGATTCACTTTGGGCACTTCTAATGCGGCAATTGCATGTATGATCGCTGCCTTCTTCCCTCGCTTCCATCACGTCTCCTCGGATAACAAGAGTTACCTTCAGGCGTTGCGACATTTGTGGGTCCTTGCAGTAGAGCCCCGCTGCCTGATTGCGCGCGATGTCACGACGCACGAAGCAATCTATCTGCCCGTCAAGATCACGACGCGAGAGGGGAGCGACAAGGGCGTAACGCAACTCATCTCGCCGACCCTTATACCGGACTTTGGGAAGCTCGCGTCCATCCGGATTGATACGCCACGTTACTGGCCATTCTTTGTGGATTTTGAGAACGTGCCCGAGCACAAGATGAGCTTTTTGAGGCACCAAACGCTGTACGTCAAACGGCGCACGGCGTTCTTGAGCTACACTGAGGATCCTCGAGGGAGCCGAAGTTTGTTTGTCCGCTCTGGGTCTTGTGGTGGTGATGCTGCGACGCTCGATTTCCCGCAGTTGACGGACGCGAAAGCGCACCCTGCCAGTGACCTCACTCATTTCATCTCTTCGTTTTCAAATGACACGCTGTTCCTCGCCTTTGCAGACTATTTCTCGCGCGAGGACGGTGAGACGCCCGAGGAGGAGACATTCCATGCGTATTGCCACGCAGCACTGCTCGACAGTATTTTGCAAGACAAGATGGAAACACTGCAGTCGCATCTAACGCTGTACCAATACCGGACGCAACCACAACCGACGTCGCACTTTCACCTGCGCCTGCAAGACCTGCGGTTCGCGGTCGACTTTTACAGCAAAGTGTTTGATCGCCGGTTCAGTGGCCGGGCAGAAAACAATCCGCGGCCACCGCTCATCCGCGAGAACACGGTTACGGGGGCTCTGCAGGCCCTGGATGCGCGGCTTGAAAAAGTTCAGGATGATCCCCGGTTCACGAGAGCGTTGGGCCGGTATGCTCGCGGTGAACCCGTGTTCGACGCCATCACGCCAAGTGCCGAGCCTGTGCCCGAGCCGTTGTCTGCTGGGCACGTCTCGCGGTGTCTGGCATGGTACCTCATGCGGAATGGCGTGCCATCTGGATCGCTGCTCGTGATCCTGCGTGAGCTTGCGCGGGAGGCACATGTGCACAGTATGAGCCGACCGCCACCAGAAGGTACCGCGGACCTGCGGACGCTCGACGTAGGGATCAAAGAAGTGCTGCGAGGAACCGGCACGAAGATGATCAATGCGTTTGGGTCCGGTTGGTCTGGAGCGTCGCTGGACCGTGTCGTCGAGGCATGGCAGGGGGTCTGCTGATTGCAAAAAAAAAAAAAAAAAAGACACACGTCGTACGAGGGTGCAGTGTCATATGGCTGTATACATACTGTACTTGTTAATTTAATACGCCATCCCCAAGTAGAATGCATCATGTGGAGGGACTAGTGTGTTTTCGCAACTGGGTGTATGTGAGAATGACACGCTCTGCGGGCCGCATCGGTAGCGATGTGAACGGCATTCAAGTTATTTTGGGGCAAGCCTAACCAGCACTGTACTGTCAATATCCTTGCGGTCCTCGATGCCGGTTCCAAAGATAACTTTTAATTATTGTATAGCCTGAGGACCTTTGAACATCTCCACCCCAAAGGCTGAAACCTGTTTCAGGCGGGAAACGACCCTGCAGATTGCGGCACACGACATGGTCACCGCACACGGGTAGGCAAGGACGATGACCCGATTCCAAGACATCGTTGGTGCTCCACGACCCACGAGACAGTGACCCGATGGACCTCGCCATCAACGTTAAAAGATCATCCCTGTACGTGTCAGAAAAAAAAAAAAAGAAACATTTCGCCGTGGTTTTTTTCCCCATTGCTCCCCATGTTTATCAGCCATGCCGCTACTGGTGTCTCTTTGAAAACGGATGTGCCTCTTCCCATGATCGTGGTTCCTGCCCTCGGACCCAGATATTGTCGCCAGTCTCTCCTTTCTTCGTCAAAAAAAAAAAAAAAAAAAAAAAGTCTAGCGCCACACTCCCAAGCAATCTGGGTGGCTCGTGTGTGTATGAGAAGCTGTCCACAGTTTTTCCACAGGTATCTCACGTTGGCGCGCCATTAAAGCATGCCAACGTTGATAACATGGGTTTCTGCAACGTTTAGGATACGAGGGGAAAGAATAAAAGTGAAACACGTCTAGGGCGGTTCCGGGTCGCATGCACTGCTCGGGACGGATGGGACGGGTCGCGTGTAACATTATCCGACCGGCTACGAAGCAAGAGTGGTCAACCATCTGGTGTTCATCCTGTGACAATGGTCATAATATTGTGGAGATATTGCAGGTGACGGCTGTTGCGGCTTAGAATCCAACAAAGGTGCTTTCTTGCGGTGCGTGATGGCGAACGTGGTGGTGATGGTGGTGGTGGGCGGCCCTGATTACAGTGCCACGACAGGACGAACCTGTGATA
>JBBPJS010001515.1:0-10591 GCA_038088835.1 Singerocomus rubriflavus
TTCATATGGAGTGGGAAAATGAAGAGTGGATATGAATGCAGAGTCTAAGGTAGAATGGAAGATCGATCACAAGGTGTGACTGATCAGAAGGGAGATCATGGCAGAGATCCATCTAGGATCTTGCAGTGTCATGATCGAGATGCAATCTCGATGAGTGATCGTACCGATTGGAGGGAACAACAGAAATGAAGAAGGGGAGGTGATCGGGAATGGAAGATGTGATCGGTGATGTCATGAAGAGGTAAAGGGAGAGGATAGAAGATGTGAACATGTGAAGGGTGAAGATGTGACAATGTGAAGGGAACAATGTGGTCACGTGATCAGGGAGTGTGATGTCATGGCACTCGTGCATGCAAGCATGCAGTCATAATGCAGGATTGTACAAGTATTGTACACAATTCATAACAGAAACGAATGACCAAGTGGATTAGACTGAGGAGTATTAGTCACAATACACCCCATATATATACTACTGTACATTGTGCACAGACCAGGTGACATCATAGATAAGGTGTGAAAAAGAAGAAGTGGAGATTAATGCCTCAAGGCATCAAAATGGAAAAGAAGGAAAGAAGCAACAGAAATGAAAAAAAAGCTTCTTTCATAAATGGAGATTAAACAGGCTGTGCCCATGAGGCAGCCTGTAGGCATGACATCATCAGTCTAGGCCTGATCATGTGATCAGTCATGTGACCTGTCACCTGACCTAGTCATGTGATGAAGATAAGATAAGATAAGATCAAAGAAAGAAAAGTGAAAAGTGAACAAGAAAATATATGATGTTATAACAATGCATGGGCATGATTATTCTATTTCCTTATGCCATCCCTGGTTACATGATCTCCTCATTCTCTCTTCACAACATCACTCCTATCACATGTTCCACATCTCAACCCCTCCTCCTTTCTCTCACAACACTCATAACCCCCAACTGATCATTTTTAAATCTGCCCACATCCTCAAGGCTACCATGCCTTCTTCATTTCTGCCCTTACCATTTGATTGGTATGATTACTCATCTAGATTGATTATCTAGGACATGATCCTGCAGGATCTTGATAATCTCTGCCATGATCATTGTTGTGGAATTTAAAGAGTTACACTACTCTGCCAAACAACTCAACCAATCTGATGAACAATCAGAGATCTCAGTATGGAGCTTAACCATAGATGTTGAATAAAGGAAAGGGACTAGGACAGTTAAAGGTCTGCAGAAATAGAAAAGGACTGCATATCAGAAGAATCTTCTTATACAGGAACTTTAAAACTACTCTTGCAAGTCCTTAATAGCAATCATACTCTTGCAATGATGCTCAGTTTTCCTTCTAATACTAATACCCTAATGGTACTAGCATAATCATGTTTGGCTCTTGGGGCAAGAGTTCTAAGCCTTGGGTAATTATGTGGCTATTCTTTAGATTGCCATTCTTAAAAATGAAGGTGGTGTCACTGTAGATCCTGGGTATGTTTGATAACTCTCAGGATGTTCCAACTAGGATAACTATGTCACTAGTGGCTTAAGTTAATGTATCTGTGAATGAATATGATAAAACCAGCATGGTAGTGATAACCTTTCATGGTCGCAGGTATAATATCAGTAGCCTGAACAATAAAGGACTATGTCATGTGATCTTTAATAGTTTCTGATACAGTTCTTGATATAACAAATGTGTTCTGTACTTTCATAGGTTCTGTGGCTTGAACTAAATGCAGTACAAGTTGGCTTGCTGGCCTGATGTTGGCAGTTTGGTAGTGTAAGGTACTGTCAATGGAATGATAAAGGGGAGAGGGGAAGGAGTGGCTTTATCTTCAGACATCTTACTCCTAGGGACTCAATGAAGAGCCAGTAGGTGAATAACATCCCTTACTTGCACTCATCACTAGTCCACCTTGGTAGGCAGGGTAGAAGAGGAGGTAACAAGTGAATTAGGCTGGGGAAACAGCCTGTACTCATAACCCCTTATATATGTTACAGGAATCGTGCACAGACCAAGCTATGACAAGGGTCTAGGGTATATGATATTAATGCTATAGGCTATACTATATGAAAGGATAGTGTTCATGAGGTAAATGTTAGGCATTCATATGAAGTGAAAATATGAAGAGCAGATATAAATGCAGGGAATAATGTAGAATGGAAGATTGATCACAAGATGTGAAAGATCAGGAAGGGGGATTGTGGCAGAGATCCATCTAGGATTTTGCAGGGTTTGTGATCAAGATGAGATCCTAATATATGATCATACTGATCGAAGGGAACAATAGAGATGAAAAAGGTGAGGTGATTGAAATGAAAGAGTAATTGGTGTGAGGTTGTAAGGTTGTGAAGGAAGAGGAATGTGATGATGTGATAATGTGACAGGGTGAAGATGTGAAGTGTGAAGGGATGGAGAGGTCACATGATTAGGGAAAGAGAAAGTCATGGCACTTGTATGTGCAAGCATGCAGTCATAGTGTAGTATTCATATATGTTCATACACAAATTTGTAACAATCATCCTTTCCAATCTTTTACATCTTGTGATTGATTTTCCATTCTATAGTAAGCACTGCATTCATCTTAGCTCTTCCATTTCTCCCTAGATGAATGTCTAACCTTTACCTCATGGACTATTCTCTTCTATCTTATTATCCAATAGTCTTATTAGCATATACCCTAAATAGTAAGACACAGCTTGATCTGTGCACTCTCATATACCATATATAAGGGGTTGTGCAAGGGCTAGTGTCCCCCCAGCCAAATCCACTTGTTCACCTTTCTCACTCTGCCTGCAAAGGTGGCCTGATGATGTTTAAGCTATAACAAGTAAAAGAGTAGCTATTCACCTGCCTGGTCTTTAGACTGCCCAGAAGTGAGGCATTGCTCAGATGTGGTCTCATCCTCCCCTCATCCATTCTTTTATCTATTACTGTGTGGTCATGCAAGCTTAGGATCCAGTCAAGATGAAACCTGGTCAAGACATCCTAAAAAACTATCTTTGTAAAGAATTGCCTACCTTTAAGGCACAACCTGGTGGAAAATCTACATGACTCTAGACATTATTGCAACACTCCAGATGATGTTATACCTGTGGGCATTATAGGCATACACTGCTATTTGCCCTTATCATATTAACAATGTTCTATTTATTAGTTGTTCCTCCTTGCCTGTGGGCTTGGAAATGATCTTGTTGGGTAACTGTGTGAAGACCCTGAGATAGGGTGGCACCCCTGACCAGCTTTCAAGGATGGCAACCTGGAGATAGCCACTGTTGAGCAACCAGAGAAACACTATACAACCCTGCCTATCTTCCATCACCATAATCTGTTGGGCAATCTGGCATTACTAACTGAATCCTATAGAATGTCTGGAGGAGAGAATGCTGAACAGCAAAGAGGGAGTCAGAGTGAGGAAAGGGTGATCTTCAACACCTTGATGAACTATTGCATCACCAGTATCACCAAGCACTCTTGCAGCTGGTGCACATCCTCCTAATACCATATCCTATAAGTATGGCATAATCATGTTCAAGCCATGGGGTGAGGAGTTGGGCTCTTGGGTGATCATGTGACTATTTTCAGGTTGTCATCCTTGAAAGCTGGTCAGGGGTGCCACCCCATCTTGGGGTCTTCACACAGTTACCCAACAAGATCTTCTACAAGTCCATAGACAAGTAGGAACACTAATAGATAGAACATCAATATAATAAGGGCAAGTGGCAGCATACACCTATGATGCCTGCAGGTATAACATCATCTTGAGCATTGCAATAATGTCTTGAGTCATGTGAGGTTTTCCACCAAGTAGTGCCTTTACAAAGAGAGGCAAGATCTTCACAAAGAATGTCTTCCAAAATGTCTTGACTGAGTTCCATCTTGACTGAGTTTTGAGCTAGCATGATCACACAGTTATAAATAGGAAAGAGGGTAGAGAATGAGACTGCATCCAAGCAATACCTCACTCCCAGGCAGTTTGAAGACCAGGTGGGTGAATAGCTACTCTTTTACTTGCTGTTTCTTAAACATCACTAGGCCACTTTTGCAGGCAGAGTAGCAGAGGTGAACAAGTGGATTTGGCTGGGGGACAACAGCCCTTGCACAACCCCTTATATACAGTACATGAGAGTGCACAGACCAAGCTGTGACTGGGTCTAGGGTATAATGCTATTAATGCTATAGGTAGATAAGGTAAAGGGTGTAGTCCATAAGGAAAAGGTTAGGCATTTATATAGAAGAGAAATGGAAGAGCTAATATGAATGCAGGGCTTACTGTAGAATGGAAGATTGATCACAAGATATGAAAGATCTGGAATGGTGATTGTGGCAGAGATCATCAAAATCCTGCAGAGTCATGATCTAGATGATTTAAATGAGATTCATACTGATCAGGAAAAGTGGAGATGAAGGAATGAAAGATGCATTTCAAGCATGCACCAACCATGAGGATGTGGAGGAATCTAAGATGATCAGTGTGATGTTATGAAGTTGTGAAGAAGGTGTTGCGGAACCGAAAGAGTTACGCTACTCTGCCAATACAACCCAACCAACCCGGCGGACGACCAGAGATCTCGGTACAGGGCTTAACCATAATGGTCGGATAGAAGGATGGTGACTAGAACAGTCTTGAGGTCTGTGGATAAAGGAAAGGACTGCGCGTTGGGGGATCTTCTGTATCTAGAGCTCCAGGACTACTCTTGCAAGTCCTTGATAGTAACCATACTCTTGCAACGGTACTCTGTCTTCCTCCTAGTACCTAACCCCTAATGGGAAAGGCATAATCATTGTTGGACCTTGGGGCGAGGGTTCCGGTCCTTGGGTGATCGCGTAGCTATTACCAGGTTGCAACCCTTGAGAACGAAGGCAGTGTCACCGTAGATACGTGGGTATGTTCGTATAACCCCAACGTATGTCCCAATGAGAGACGCAGTGCTACTCGTGGCTTAAATATCTGTAAACGATAAGACTAATATGATAAGATCCACACAGCAGTGGTAGCTTCTCGGGATCACAGGTATAACATCGAGGAACATTACGATGAGGGTTCCTTGTCACATGGGTTTGATCTTTATAGGTTCGGTTCTTGGTACAATGAATGGGTTCCGTACTTTCATAGGTTCTGGGTTCTGAACTAGACGTGGTACGAGTTGGCTAGCTGGCCATAACATTGGCGGTTCGGTGTTGCTAGGATGATACGATGGAACGATGAGGGGAGAGGGGAGGAGGTTAGCTTTATCTCCAGACGGCTCACTCCCAGGGCTCAGTTAAGAGGGCTAGATGAATACCATCCTTTACTTGATCTCATCACTAGGCCACCTTGGTAGGCAGGGTAGGAGTGGAGGAAACAAGTGGATTAGGCTGGGGGAACAGCCTGTACTCATAACCCCTTATATACGTTACAGGAAAGGTGCACAGACCAAGCTGTGACCTGGGTCTAGGGTATACGCTATTAGTGCTATTGGCTATACTATATGAAAGGGAAGAGTCCATGAGGTAAACGTTAGGCATTCATATGGAGTGGAAGATGAAGAGCGGATATGAATGCAGGGAAGTAATGTAGAATGGAAGATCGATCACAAGATGTGACTGATCAGAGATGGGATCGTGGCAGAGATCCATCTAGGATCTTGCAGGGTCATGATCGAGATGCAATCTCGATTAGTGATCGTACCGATCGGAGGGAAAGGACGGAGATGAAGAAGGGGAGGTGATCGAGAATGGAAGATTGATCGGTGATGTCGTGAAAGGTGTGAAGAGGTGAAGATCAGGGATGTGATACACGTGAAGGGTTAAGGGCGTGATGATGTGAAGGGACGGTGTGGTCACGTGATCAGGGAAGGGTAAAGTCATGGCACTCATGTGTGCAAGCACGCAGTCATAGTGCAGGATCATGCAAGTATCGTACACAATTCGTAACACCCTGTCTGTTGTACCCATTGCAATCACGGACACACACACACCATCCATCACTCCCCACTGTTGAGGGTACCTCCCCCTCGTTTTATAGATACCCCCGCCGTACCCAGGGGTACCTCTGACTATGGCGATGATATCTACGATGATGTCGTGTACAGCAATATGACTGGGTCCCCGGTCAATGAGTCCACATCCTACAGTTGGGCATAGAAGACTCGTGTGGCCACTCGCAAGCTAAAGGGGGGGTAATGTTACACTTTTCCTTTTTTCACTACATGCACTATGCTTTATCCTAGACTATGCAGCACCAATGTGCTACCTTCATCTCTTTCTCTCGTCCCGAATGCTGACTCCGTTATTCCAACCTTTGCACCAGCTGTGCTTCTTCTTCCGCTCTTTGTATCTGCACACAGCATGGCCTTCCTTCGTCAGCATTCCTCTTTCATTGCCTTGTCATAACCTTGCCATAGCCTTACCACTGCTTCCATTACACCATTGGCTACCAGAGCCATGGGAGCTCTACTTACGCTATTGGCTACCATTACTACGGTATTATCTCATGATCCCTTTATGCCATTGGCTACTGTTACCACAGCAGCTCTACTTACACTACTGGTTACCGCTACTCAGGTATCCTCCCACACCTGCCCTTAACCAGGGTTCAGGGTACTGTACAAGTACTTATATGCACCCTTGTAGCACGATACCTTAGCTTTCGTCTCCCTTGTACTTTATTAGTACTAGGTCCTTGTCCAATCCACGTCTTTCTTCCATCTTGACCCAGACGCCTTCGTCTCTACAACTAGGCAAACCCCTTGATGGAGTGCTTAATGATATGCCCTCCATCTCTCGTACTTGACCCATTGACTAGGCCTAGTCTTTCAAGGGCTACACGCTATCCTGCCCAGTCAATGTGTAACACCCATGGACAAGAGGCGACAATAAATGTCTGGGCAATGCATAACTGGATATAGTCTAACAGTATAGGGGGCAAGTGCCAATCCTTTCAGTTTATTAACAGTAAGGATGACAGTGCCCTTGCCCTTGATATGGGTGATGCCATTCACAGTATAAATGAGTCTGGAGTTGTCTACTTCCTTGTATTCTGCAAAATCATCTTTGTAATGTGTGAAATGAGAGGATGCCCCTGAATCAATGATCCACATCTGTTCCCCTTCTGTTAAAAAGGGTTGCTTTCCCTTACAATGGATGCAGCTCAAATATGATAAGGCATGGGGGCATATATCATTTTGCATAGGGTACATGAACATATCAAATGTAGTTACACTGATCACACTAGTAGAATGTGCATAATCTACAGCAGGGTATGAGTTAGTGCATGCACCAGGGTACAAAGATGGAGGGGCTAACCAAGAGTCCAGGTCCATCTCATTTGAAGCCTCTATATTGTCAATAGTGTCCTTAATATCTGGGGTGATGAGGTCTGCATTGTTGGCATACAGAGTGAGGAGTTCTGTCTTGTCATCACCTATTTCACCATCTGTACCATAGATGTTGATGGCATCCTGATTGTCCCAGAAACCAGACAGGTGGTAGCATGATGTTCAGGCCTGTTTGGAGGGAACTGGGTTATTGAGCATGGATATAGATGTGGACGCGATGTTAGAATTATTGGTTGCATCACATGACAATGGCTGTGCAGCACTGATGGAGTGCACATGGTGATGATTTGGAGGTGAAAGGGATGTGCTGTCACAGATGGGTGTGGATGCAAGAGTGTCAACAGGGGGCAACTGATTAAAAACCTTAACTAAGAGGTGTGCAGAAGTAAGCAATGAGTGCAAGAATGCAGCATTAGAGGTGGGCATGCTTGAGGGGAGATGAACAATAGGTGTGACAGTGCAGCTGCCATCATCAAGTGGTGTGATAGATGCAGCTACAGAGTCCAAGGTGCGAGCTGTCTCAATGGTGGGCTTGATACTGATCCGCTGAGCAAGTGAGAGCGATCACCTGGTGTGATTAAAGGCCAGCAGGCCATACTGGGTTGCAGCAGTCCGGTGCACAAGTGCATAAGGATTCTGCACAGGTGACAGAGTGTCAGCAATGGCAAGCAACATTAAGGAAAAATAATCATTACCTGTAGAGGTGAAATGGTTTAAAGGTTCTTGTAATGCATTGTTGGCCTTCTTCTTTCCTTTGTGGCTGCATGATCCTCTAAACTTGGACTTTGACTGGTCATTGTTGCCCAAGTGCAGACCTGACTGATTGTTTAGGTGGATCTTGGAACTGCCTGAAGTCTTCTGAGACAAATAGATGGGGTTGCATTGCAGTTTTTGCTTGACTGCTAAGATCTTGTGTGCGGACAGATTGTTTTCCATATAAGGTCAATTGGTGGCTTCATATCCACAGGTGTGTTGTTCCCAAAAGAGAATCGCTGCCTTGTGAATGTCAGCAAGTGTTTTAGATGAGAGAGTTGAATTTTGGGTGAAAGATTGAGCTACTACCTCCATAGTAGAAGGGAGCTTGGCAAGTGTGATAAGCACTTGGTACATGTCATCGAACAGATAGGAGTGGGACTGAAGGTGCATGAAATGTGCAGCCATCTTATTGAAAGCAACCATTGGATGTTGATCAGGGGGGATGTGCAGATCAAGTAGCTGCTTGAATTCAGAGTAGATTGCAGCAATATCTGGTTGATCATATTCTGTTTTGATCATGTCGATCAAGTTCTTGGTGACATTATATGAGGCAAACTTGTACTTGATTGCTGGTGTGAGGTGCAACCTTACACACTCAATGATCTTGCTGTTGGTAATGTCCCAGTCATCAACCTCCTTTTGAGTGACTCCTTGAGTTATGAGAGAGAGACGAGCTTGAGAGAGAACCCAGGCATCTCCTTGAGCCAAGATATAGGCTTCAATGTACTAACACCAGTCCAGATAATTTGTACTATCCAGGATGGGTACAGCATTGAATAGGGTGTTTGACATACTCAATATTGAGCATGTGAGGAATCTGCAAAGAGTATCATCAGCAATTGTTCTGATGAGACAAGATAGGGGCAGAGAAATAAAGTCCTCATTGATCAGGCAATTTTTTGCAGCCATTTGAAGGCACAGGTTGTCTGATCAGTCATGCTCATGGCAGCAGTGGGTTGCTGCGCCTTTGCCCAGATTATATCTGGTATAGCTGAGAGAATTCAATCAAGGTGCTGCCATATAGGGGTGCTCCAGGACTTGACCTCTCAGGGCTCATAACCTGTTGAATCAAGGTGAAGAGCAGCCACTAAGGTGCCTGCAAAGGAGGAACCTCTGGCTTATCAGGTGGTTTACAGTTAAAAGAACTTGTATTTTAGTTTAGATCTTTGAGCTCTTATATACAGATGTATATGATGCATGTGGGATACTATCCTTCCTAATATGGTAGTATGCTGATCTAAACTATAGTGCATGATACAGATGTACAGCACATGATATGGATGAAAGGTGCGTGTTACAGTTGTACAGTACGTGATATAGATGTGTGATACAACTGTCTGCAACTGTCTAATATGGCAGCTAAGTAGTGCCATTTCAACAGTTGCTGAAGAAATGGAATTGTTGTGATGGAATTGAGCCATTTTGATCCAATTAATCCAGTCTTCCTGTTTCTTTGCCACAAACTTTCCTAAATACAGAATAAGCTCCTGGTTGATGCACTCTGTTTGTCCATTCATCTAAGGATGATAGAAAGTAGAAATTTTCTATGCAATATTTAAGAGGTTGCATAAAAAGGTAATGAACTCAGAAATGAATTGAGTTTCCTAATCTGAAACAATAAAGGAAGGTAATCCATGTATGCACCAAACATAGTCACAGAATACTATAGCAAGGTCTTTTGAGGAAATAGTCTCAGAACAAGAAATGAAGATCACTTCTTTGAAGAATTGATCCATGATTACACAGATAGTGTCTTGTTCCTATATCAAGGGAAATCCTGAAATGAAGTCAATAGATATATCTTGCCATGGTACTTTTGCAGTGGGTAATGGCAATGGTTTAACATCAGATAGATGTTGACAGCCTTTTGCAATAGCACAAGCCTGACAAAATGATATATAATTCTTGAGATCTTTTGTAACTCCTGGCCATGAAAAGGATCTAGATAATAGATGTAGCATTCTAGCCTGTCCTATATGGCCTGCCAATGGTGAGTTATGATATAAGGATAAGCATGGTACACACATGCTTTTCAGAACATAGATTTTTTGATAATTGTCAATCAACAACTGTGTTTCTTCATCAAATTGAAAAGAGGAAGGAACTTCATCCATCATTTCCCTAGTAGCATGACAAACTTGGTCTATAAAGGGGAAAGAGAGTGTGATTGAATGATTGAAGACCTTTGGAGGAAGCATGGTAATGTTGGTATTAATTTTTTCAGCAGCTTCTCTGTAATCAGGTTGTCATGACAATGCATCTGCCTGTCCATTCTGAGAGCCTGGTTTAGAAGTTATGGTGAAGTTGTATTCAAGAAGTACTGCATGCCAGTGTGCTTGTTGTGCTGACAGATTTTGTAGTTTCTTTCAGAATTCTAGATTCTTGTGATCTGTTCAGATATTGAAATGTGGTAAATCTAATAAATAATGCCTCCATTCTTGCAGTGCCTGAATGATGGCCAAAAGTTCTTTGTCATATATAGGATAATTGCATTCTTTCTTAGAGAAGAAATGGGAGTAAAAGGCATAGGGTCACGAGAGG